>JASPKZ010000796.1:0-115000 GCA_030220185.1 Diploptera punctata
GGAGAGTGAATTTATCCTAATAATGCCACGAGTGATTTCCAAATCCAACGGCTCACGAAGAGTGAGGAGGAATTTTATCATAAGTAAGGCCACGAGCGAGTTCCAAAATCATAGACTCACGAAGTGAGGAGTGAATTTATCATAAGTAATGCCACGAGTGATTTCAATCATCGACTCACGAAGTGAGGGAGTGAATTATATAAGTAATTGCACACGAGCGATTTCCCAAATCATCGACTCACGAAATGAGGATGTGAATTTATCATAGTAATGCCACGAGTGATTCCAAATCAAAGGACTCACGAAAGTGAGGAGTGCATTTATCATAAGTAATGCACGAGCGATTTCAAAATCATCGAATCACGAAGTGAGGAGTGAATTTATCATAAGTAATGGCCACGAGTGATTTCCAATCAAACGGCTCACGAAAGTGAGGAGTGAATTATCATAAGTATGCCACGGAGCGATTTCCAAATATCGATATCACGGAAGTGAGGAGTGAATTTATCATAAGTAATGGCACGAGTGATTCCAAATCAACGGGCTCACGAAGTGAGGAGTGAAGTTATCATAGTAATGCCACCAGCGATTCAAATCATCGACTCACGAAGTGAGGAGTGAATTTATCATAAGTAATGCACGAGTGATTCCAAATCAACGGCTCACGATAGTGAGGAGTTGAATTTATCATAAGTAATGCCACGAGACGATTTCCAAATCATCGACTCACGAAGTGAGGAGTGACTTATCATAAGTAAGGCCACGAGTGCTGATTCCAAATCAACGGCCACGAAGTGAGGAGTGAATTATCATAAGTAATGCCACGAGCGATTTCCAAATCGCGCTCACGAAGGTGAGGAGGGATGAATTTATCATTAAGTATGCCAAGAGTGATTTCCAAATCAACGGCCACGAAGTGAGGAGTGAATTTATCATAAGTAATGCACGAGCGATTCCAAATAATCGACTCACGAAGTGAGGAGTGAATTTATCATAAGTAATGCCACGAGTGATTCCAAAAACGGATCACGATAGGAGAGTGCATTTATACATAAGTATGCCCACGAGCGATTTCCAAATCATCGACTCACGAAGTGGAGGAGTGAATTTATCATAAGTAAGCCACGAGTGAGTTCCAAATCAACGGCTCACGAAGTGAGAGTGATGAATTTATCATAAGTCATGCCACGAGCGATTTCAAATCATCGATCACGAAGGTGAGGAGGTGAATTTATCATAAGTAATGCCACGAGGATTCCAAATAAGGCTCACGAAGTGAGGAGTGAATTTATCATAAGTAATGCACGAGCGATTTCCAAATCACGACTCACGAAGTGAGGTGTGAATTTATCATAAGTAATGCCCACGAGTGATTCCAAATCAACGGTCACGAAGTGAGGAGGTGTGAAGTTTATTCATTAAGTAATGCAAGAGCGATTTCCAAATCGACTCACGAAGTGAGGAGTGAATTTATCATAGAGTAATGACACGAGTGATTTCCAAAAATCAAGGATCACGCGTTTAGTGAGGAGTGAAATTTATCATAATAATGCCACGAGCGAGTTCCAAATCAGCGACTACGACAGTGAGGAGTGAATTCTCATAAGTAATGACCACGAGGATTTCAAAATCAACGGCTCACGAAGTGAGGAGGAATTTATCATAAAGTAATGCCACGAGCGATTCCAATCCATCGACTCACGAAGTGAGGAAGTGAATTATCATAAGTAATGCCACGAGTGATTCCCAATATCAACGGCTACGAAGTGAGGAGTGAATTATCCAGAAGTAATACCACGAGCGATTTCCCAAATCATCGACTCACGAAGTGAGAGTGAATTTATCATAAGTAATGCCACGGTGATTGCCAAATCAATCGACCACGAAGTGAGGAGTGGAATTTACATAAGTAATGCCACCAGCGATCCAAATCATCGACTCACGAAGTGAACGGGAGGAGTTGGAGTGGGAATTTATATAAGTAGTAATGCCAGAGTGATTTCCAAATCATCGACTCACGAAGTGAGGAGTGATATTATTCAATAAGTGAATGCAACGAGTGATGTCCAAATCAATCGACTCACGAAGTGATGGAGTGGATTATCCTAAGTAAAACATGCACGAGCGATTTCCCAAATCAACGACTCGACGAAGTGAGGAGTGACTAGTGAGGAGTGAATTCATAAGTAATGCCACGAGTTGATTTACCAAATCATTCGACTCACAAGTGAGGAGTGACTTTATCATAAGTAATGCCACGAGTGATTTACCAATCATCGGACTCACGAAGTAGTGAGGATGTGAAATTATCACATAAGTGATGCCCGAGTGATTTTCCCAAATTCACCGGCTCACGAAGTGAGGAGTTGAAGTTATTCATAAGTAGATGGCCACGAGCGATATTCCAAATCATCGACTCACCGACATTGAGGATGTGAATTTATCATAAGTAATGCAACGAGTGATTTCCCAAATCATCGACTCACGATAGTGAGGAGATGAAATTATAATAAGTAATTGCCACGAGTGATTTCCAAAATCAACGGCTCACGAATAATAGTGAGGAGGGAACTTATATAAGTAATGCCAACGAGCGATTTCCAAATCATCGACTCACGAATTAGAGGAGTTAATTTATCATTAGTACATGCCACGATGTTGAATTTCCAAATCATCGACGTCACGAAAGTGAGAAGTGAATTTAGCATAATTAATGCCACGAGTGATTTCCAAATCATCGACATATACGAAGTGAGGATTGAATTTATGATAAGTAGTAATGGCCACGATTGATATCCAAATCATTCGACTCACGAAGTGAGGGATTGACTTTATTCATAAGTAATGCCACGAGCTATTTCTTCCAAATCATCGACTCACGAAGTGAGGAGTGAATTTGACTCACGTAATATCCACGAGTGATTCCAAATCATCGACTCACGATAGTGAGGAGTTGAATTAATCATAAGTAATAGCCATCGAGTGATTTCCAATCATCGACTCACGAAGTGAGGAGTGAATTTATCATAAGTAATGCCAGAGCGATGTCCCCAAATCATCGACTCACGAAGTGAGGAGTGAATTTATCATAAGTAATGCCACGAGTTGATTTCCAAATCATCGACTCACGAGAAGTGAGGAGTGAATTTATCATAAGTAATGCCACTAGTGATTTCCAAATCAACGAACTCACGAAGTGTTCAAGTGAGGAGTGAATTTATCAATAAGTATTCCACGAAGCGATTTCCAAAATTCATCGCCTCAACGAAGGTGAGGAGTGAATTTATATCATAAAGTAATATGCCCCGAGTGATTTCCAAATCATCATCGACTCACGAAAGTGAGGGAGGTGAATTTATCATAAGTTAATGCCCACGAGTGATTTCCAAATCAATCGACTCTCACAAGTGAGGAGTGAATTTATAAGTAAGTTCTGCCCACGAGTGATTTCCAAATCATGACTCAACGAAAGTGAGGAGTGAGTTTATCATTAAGTAATGCCACGATCGATTTCCAAAGCATTTCTACTTCACGAAGTGAGGAGTGAAATTTATCATAAGTAATGCCACGAGTGATTTCAAAATCATCGACTCACGAAGTGATGAGTGAATTTATCATAAGTACTGTCCACGAGTGATTTCCCAAATCATCGACTCACGAAGTGAGGAGTGAATGATATCATAAGTAAATGCACGAGTGACTTTCCAAATCAACGGACTCACGAAGTGGAGGAGTGAATGTAATCATAAGTACGATGCCACGAGCGAATTTCCAAATCATCGGACTCACGAAAGATTGAGGAGTGGAATATTATCATAATAATGCAACGAGGTGATTTCCAAATCATCGAACTCACGAAAGTGAGGAGTGAATTTTATCAATAAGTAATGCCACGAGTGATTTCCAATCAATCTACGGCTCACGAAGTGAGGAGTGAATTTAATCATAAGTACTGCCACGAGTGATTTCCAAATCATCGACTCACGAAAGTGAGGAGTGAATTTAATCATAATAATGCCAAACGAGCGATTTCCAATCATTCGCCTCACGAAGTGAGGAGGTGAAGTTATCATAAGTAATGCCCACGAGTGAATTTCCAAATCATCGGACTCACAGAAGAGTGAGGAGTGAATTTATCATAATTAATGCCCACGAGTGATTTCCCACTCATCGACTCACGAAGTAGTGATGAGTGAAATTTAGCATAAGTCCTGCCACCGAGTGATTTCCAAATCATCGACTCACGAAGTGAGGAGGAAATTATCATCAAGTATGCACGAGTGATTTCCAAAAATCGACTACCATAAGTGAAGGAGTGAATTTATCATAAGAAAGCACGAGTAATGTCCATCATCGAAATCACGAAGTGAGGAGTGAATTATCATAAGTAATGCCCCGAGTAATTCAATCATCGACTCACGAAGTGAGGATGAGAATTATCATATATGCCACGAGTGATTTCCAAATCATCGACGCACGAAGTGAGAGTGAATTTATCATAATAATGCCACGGTGATTCCAAACTCGACTCACGAAGTGAGGAGTGAATTTATCATAAGTAAGCCACGGCGATTTCCAATCATCGACTCACGAAGTGAGGAGTGAGTATCATCAAAGTAATGCCACGAGCGTTTCCAAATCATCGACCACGAAGGAGAGTGAATTAATCATAGTAATGCCCGAGTGATTTACAAAAATAACGTCACGAAGTGAGGAGTGAATTTATCAGAAGTAATGCCACGATGATTTCCAAATCATCGATCACGAAGGAGGGCGAATTATCATAAGTAATGCCACGAGCGATTCCAATCAGCGACTCACGAAGTGAGGAGTGAATTGTCATAAGTATGCCACGGGATTTACCAAATCAACGACGCACGAAGTGAGGAGTGAATTTATCTAAAAAATGCCACGAGCGATTTCCAAATCATCGACTCACGAAGGAGAGTGAATTTTCATAAGTAATGCCACGAGTATTTCCAAATCATCGACTCACGAAGTGAGATGAATTGATCATAAGTAATGCCACACGGATTGCCAAATCAACGCTCACGAGTGAGGAGTGAATTATCATAAGTAAGCCACGAGAGATTTCCATCTCGACTCACGAAGGGGAGTTGAATTTATCATAAGTAATGGCCACGAGTGATTTCCAAATCATCGAGGACGACTCACGAAGTGAGGAGTGAATTTATCATAAGTAATGCCACGAGCGATTTCCAAATCATCGAGGACGACTCACGAAGTGAGGAGTGAATTTATCATAAGTAATGCCACGAGTGATTTCCAAATCATCGACTCACGAAGTGAGGAGTGAAGTTAATCATAAAGTAATGACCACGAGTGATTTCCAATATCATCGACTCACACGAAGTGAGGAGTGAATTAATCATAAGTAATGCACGAGCGATTTCAAAATCCACGACTCACGAAGGAGGAGTGAAGTTATCATAAGTAATGCCACAAGTGATTTCCAAATCATCGACTCACGAAGTGAAGGAGTGAATTATATCATAAGTAATGCCACGAGTGATTTCCAAATCATCGACTCACGAAGTGAGGAGTGAATTTATCATAAGTAATGCCACGAGTGATTTCCAAATCCATCGGACTCACGAAGTGAGGAGTGAATTAATCATAAAAGTAATGCCACGAGTGATTTCCCAAATCATCGACTCACGAAGTGAGGAGTGAATTTATCATAAGTAATTGCCACGAGTGATTTCCAATAATCATCGACTTCACGAAGTGAGGAGTGAATTTATCATAAGTAGATGCCACGAGTGATTTCCAAATCAACGGCTCACGAAGTGAGGAGTGAATTTAATCATAAGTAATGCACACGAGCGATTTCCAAATCATCGACTCACGAAGTGAGGATGTAATTTATCATAAGTAATGCCACGAGTGATTTCCAAATCATCGACTCACGAAGTGAGGAGTGAATTTATCATAAGTAATGCCACGAGTGATTTCCAATCAAACGACTCCACGAAGTGAGGAGTGAATTTATTCATAAGTAATGCCACGAGCGATTTCCAAATCAACGACTCACGAAGTGAGGAGTGAAATTTATCATAAGTAATGCCACGAGTGATTTCCCCAAATCATCGACTCACGAAGTGAGGAGTGATTGTATCATAAGTAATTGCCCCAACAGTGATTTCCAAATCATCGACTCACGAAGTGAGGAGTGAATTTATCATAAGTACTGCCACGAGTGATTTCCAAATCAACGGCTCACGAAGTGAGGAGTGAATTTATCATAAAGTAATGCCACGAGCGATTTCCAAATCATCGACTCACGAAGTGAGGAGTGAATTATCATAAGTAATGCCACGAGTGATTTCCAACAATCACTCGACTCACGAAGTGAGGAGTGAATTTATCATAAGTAATGCCACGAGCGATCTCCAAATCATCGACTCACGAAGATGAGGAGTGAATTTATCATAAGTAATGCCAACGAGTGATTTCAAATCATCGACTCACGAAGTGAGGAGTGAATTTATCACAAGTAATGCCACGAGTGATTTCCAAATCATCGACTCACGAAGTGAGGAGTGAATTTATCATAAGTAATGCCACGAGTGATTTCCAAATCAACGGCTCACGAAGTGAGGAGTGGAATTATCATAAGTAATGCCACGAGCGATTCTCAAATCATCGACTCCCGAAGTGAGGAGTGAATTTATCATACAGTTAAATGCCACGGTGAGTTCCAAAATCATCGACTCACGAAGTGCGAGAAGAAATTTATCACAAGTAATGCCACGAGTGAATTTCCAAATCATCGACTCACGAAGTGAGGAGTGAATTTATCACAAGTAATGCCACGAGTGATTTCCAAATCATCGACTCACGAGCTGAGGAGTGAAATTTATCATAAGTAATGCCACGAGTGATTTCCAACATCACGACTCACGAAGTGAGGAATGGAATTTATCATAAGTAATGCCACGAGTGATTCCAAATCACACTGGCTCACGAAGTGAGGAGTGAAATTTATCAAAGTTAATGCCACGACGAATTTCCAAATCATCGACTCACGAAAAGTGAGGAGTGAATTTATCACAAGTTATGCCACGAGTGATTCCAAATCATCGACTCACGAATGGAGGAGATGAATTTATCATAAGTAATGCCACGAGCGATTTCCAAATCAACGACTCACGAAGTGAGGAGTGAATTTATCATAAGTAATGCCACGAGCGATTTCCAAATCAATCGACTCACGAAGTGAGGAGTGAATTTATCATAAGTAATGCCACGAGCGAATTTCCAAATCATCGACTCACGAAGTGAGGAGTGAATGTATCATAAGTAATGCCACGAGTGACTTCCAAATCATCGACTCACGAAGTGAGGAGTGAATTTATCATAAGTAATGCCACGAGTGATTTCCAAATCATCGACTCACGAGAGTGAGGAGTGAATTTATCATAAGTAATGCCACGAGTGATTTCCAAATCATCGACCTCACGAAGTGAGGAGTGAATTTATCATAAGTAATGCCACGAGTGATTTCCCAAATCATCGACTCACGAAGTGAGGAGTGAATTTATCATAAGTAATGCCACGAGTGATTTCCAAATCATCGAGGACGACTCACGAAGTGAGGAGTGAATTTATCATAAGTAATGCCACGAGTGATTTCCAAATAATCGACTCACGAAGTGAGGAGAGAATTGATCATAAGTAATGCCACGAGTGATTTCCAAATGATCGAGGACGACTCACGAAGTGAGGAGTGAATTTATCATAAGTAATGCCACGAGTGATTTCCAAATCATCGACTCACGAAGTGAGGAGTGAATTTATCATAAGTAATGCCACGAGTGATTTCCAAATCATCGACTCACGATGTGAGGAGTGAATTTATCATAAGTAATGCCACGAGCGATTTCCAAATCATCGACTCACGAAGTGAGGAGTGAATTTATATCATAAGTAATGCCACGAGCGATTTCCAAATCATCGACTCACGAAGTGAGGAGTGAAATTTCATCACAAGTAATGCCACGAGTGATTTCCAAATCATCGACTCACGAAGTGAGGAGTGAATTTATCATAAGTAATGCCACGAGTGATTTCCAAATCAACGGCTCACGAAGTGAGGAGTGAATTTATCATAAGTAATGCCACGAGCGATTTCCAAATCATCGACTCACGAAGTGAGGAGTGAATTTATCATAAGTAATGCCACGAGTGATTTCCAAATCATCGACTCACGAAGTGAGGAGTGAATTTATCATAAGTAATGCCACGAGTGATTTCCAAATCATCGGCTCACGAAGTGAGGAGTGAATTTATCATAAGTAATGCCACGAGCGATTTCCAAATCATCGACTCACGAAGTGAGGAGTGAATTTATCATAAGTAATGCCACGAGCGATTTCCAAATCATCGACTCACGAAGTGAGGAGTGAATTTATCATAAGTAATGCCACGAGTGATTTCCAAATCATCGACTCACGAAGTGAGGAGTGAATTTATCATAAGTAATGCCACGAGTGATTTCCAAATGATCGAGGACGACTCACGAAGTGAGGAGTGAAATTATCATAAGTAATGCCACGAGTGATTTTCCAAATCATCGACTCACGAAGTGAGGAGTGAATTTATCATAAGTAATGCCACGAGTGATTTCCAAATCATCGACTCACGAAGTGAGAGAGTGAATTTATCATAAGTAATGCCACGAGTGATTTCCAAATCATCGACTCACGAAGTGAGGAGTGAATTTATCATAAGTAATGCCACGAGCGATTTCCAAATCAACGACTCACGATGTGAGGAGTGAATTTATCATAAGTAATGCCACGAGCGATTTCCAAATCATCGACTCACGAAGTGAGGAGTGAATTTATCATAAGTAATGCCACGAGTGATTTCCAAATCATCGACTCACGAAGTGAGGAGTGAATTTATCATAAGTAATGCCACGAGCGATTTCCAAATCATCGACTCACGAAGTAAGGAGTGAATTTATCGTAAGTAATGCCACGAGCGATTTCCAAATCATCGACTCACGAAGTGAGGAGTGAATTTATCACAAGTAATGCTACGAGTGATTTCCAAATCATCGACTCACGAAGTGAGGAGTGAATTTATCACAAGTAATGCTACGAGTGATTTCCAAATCATCGACTCACGAAGTGAGGAGTGAATTTATCATAAGTAATGCCACGAGTGATTTCCAAATCATCGACTCACGAAGTGAGGAGTGAATTTATCACAAGTAATGCCACGAGTGATTTCCAAATCATCGACTCACGAAGTGAGGAGTGAATTTATCACAAGTAAAGCCACGAGTGATTTCCAAATCATCGACTCACGAAGTGAGGAGTGAATTTATCACAAATAATGCCACGAGTGATTTCCAAATCATCGACTCACGAAGTGAGGAGTGAATTTATCACAAGTAATGCCACGAGTGATTTCCAAATCATCGACTCACGAAGTGAGGAGTGAATTTATCACAAGTAATGCCACGAGTGATTTCCAAATCATCGACTCACGAAGTGAGGAGTGAATTTATCATAAGTAATGCCACGTGTGATTTCCAAATCATCGACTCACGAAGTGAGGAGTGAATTTATCATAAGTAATGCCACGAGTGATTTCCAAATCAACGGCTCACGAAGTGAGGAGTGAATTTATCATAAGTAATGCCACGAGCGATTTCCAAATCATCGACTCACGAAGTGAGGAGTGAATTTATCATAAGTAATGCCACGAGTGATTTCCAAATCATCGACTCACGATGTGAGGAGTGAATTTATCATAAGTAATGCCACGAGCGATTTCCAAATCATCGACTCACGATGTGAGGAGTGAATTTATCGTAAGTAATGCCACGAGCGATTTCCAAATCATCGACTCACGAAGTGAGGAGTGAATTTATCACAAGTAATGCTACGAGTGATTTCCAAATCATCGACTCACGAAGTGAGGAGTGAATTTATCACAAGTAATGCCACGAGTGATTTCCAAATCATCGACTCACGAAGTGAGGAGTGAATTTATCACAAGTAATGCCACGAGTGATTTCCAAATAATCGACTCACGAAGTGAGGAGTGAATTTATCACAAGTAATGACACGAGTGATTTCCAAATCATCGACTCACGAAGTGAGGAGTGAATTTATCACAAGTAATGCCACGAGTGATTTCCAAATCATCGACTCACGAAGTGAGGAGTGAATTTATCACAAGTAATGCCACGAGTGATTTCCAAATCATCGACTCACGAAGTGAGGAGTGAATTTATCACAAATAATGCCACGAGTGATTTCCAAATCATCGACTCACGAAGTGAGGAGTGAATTTATCACAAGTAATGCCACGAGTGATTTCCAAATCATCGACTCACGAAGTGAGGAGTGAATTTATCACAAGTAATGCTACGAGTGATTTCCAAATCATCGACTCACGAAGTGAGGAGTGAATTTATCACAAGTAATGCCACGAGTGATTTCCAAATCATCGACTCACGAAGTGAGGAGTGAATTTATCACAAATAATGCCACGAGTGATTTCCAAATCATCGACTCACGAAGTGAGGAGTGAATTTATCACAAGTAATGCTACGAGTGATTTCCAAATCATCGACTCACGAAGTGAGGAGTGAATTTATCACAAGTAATGCCACGAGTGATTTCCAAATCATCGACTCACGAAGTGAGGAGTGAATTTATCATAAGTAATGCCACGAGTGATTTCCAAATCATCGACTCACGAAGTGAGGAGTGAATTTATCATAAGTAATGCCACGAGTGATTTCCAAATCAACGGCTCACGAAGTGAGGAGTGAATTTATCATAAGTAATGCCACGAGCGATTTCCAAATCATCGACTCACGAAGTGAGGAGTGAATTTATCATAAGTAATGCCACGAGTGATTTCCAAATCATCGACTCACGATGTGAGGAGTGAATTTATCATAAGTAATGCCACGAGCGATTTCCAAATCATCGACTCACGAAGTGAGGAGTGAATTTATCACAAGTAATGCTACGAGTGATTTCCAAATCATCGACTCACGAAGTGAGGAGTGAATTTATCACAAGTAATGCCACGAGTGATTTCCAAATCATCGACTCACGAAGTGAGGAGTGAATTTATCATAAGTAATGCCACGAGTGATTTCCAAATCAATCGACTCACGAAGTGAGGAGTGAATTTATCATAAGTAATGCCACGAGTGATTTCCAAATCAACGGCTCACGAAGTGAGGAGTGAATTTATCATAAGTAATGCCACGAGCGATTTCCAAATCATCGACTCACGAAGTGAGGAGTGAATTTATCATAAGTAATGCCACGAGTGATTTCCAAATCATCGACTCCACGATGTGAGGAGTGAATTTATCACAAGTAATGCCACGAGTCGATTTCCAAATCATCGACTCACGAAGTGAGGAGTGAATTTATCACAAGTAATGCCTACGAGTGATTTCCAAATCATCGACTCACGAAGTGAGGAGTGAATTTATCACAAGTAATGCCACGAGTGATTTCCAAATCATCGACTCACGAAGTGAGGAGTGAATTTATCATAAGTAATGCCACGAGTGATTTCCAAATCATCGACTCACGAAGTGAGGAGTGAATTTATCACAAGTAATGCCACGAGTGATTTCCAAATCATCGACTCACGAAGTGAGGAGTGAATTTATCATAAGTAATGCCACGAGTGATTTCCAAATCATCGACTCACGAAGTGAGGAGTGAATTTATCACAAGTAATGCTACGAGTGATTTCCAAATCATCGACTCACGAAGTGAGGAGTGAATTTATCACAAGTAATGCCACGAGTGATTTCCAAATCATCGACTCACGAAGTGAGGAGTGAATTTATCATAAGTAATGCCACGAGTGATTTCCAAATCATCGACTCACGAAGTGAGGAGTGAATTTATCATAAGTAATGCCACGAGTGATTTCCAAATCAACGGCTCACGAAGTGAGGAGTGAATTTATCATAAGTAATGCCACGAGCGATTTCCAAATCATCGACTCACGAAGTGAGGAGTGAATTTATCATAAGTAATGCCACGAGTGATTTCCAAATCATCGACTCACGAAGTGAGGAGTGAATTTATCATAAGTAATGCCACGAGTGATTTCCAAATCATCGACTCACGAAGTGAGGAGTGAATTTATCATAAGTAATGCCACGAGCGATTTCCAAATCATCGACTCACGAAGTGAGGAGTGAATTTATCATAAGTAATGCCACGAGTGATTTCCAAATCATCGACTCACGAAGTGAGGAGTGAATTTATCATAAGTAATGCCACGAGCGATTTCCAAATCATCGACTCACGAAGTGAGGAGTGAATTTATCACAAGTAATGCCTACGAGTGATTTCCAAATCATCGACTCACGAAGTGAGGAGTGAATTTATCACAAGTAATGCCACGAGTGATTTCCAAATCATCGACTCACGAAGTGAGGAGTGAATTTATCACAAGTAATGCCACGAGTGATTTCCAAATCAACGGCTCACGAAGTGAGGAGTGAATTTATCATAAGTAATGCCACGAGCGATTTCCAAATCATCGACTCACGAAGTGAGGAGTGAATTTATCACAAGTAATGCCACGAGTGATTTCCAAATCATCGACTCACGAAGTGAGGAGTGAATTTATCACAAGTAATGCCACGAGTGATTTCCAAATCATCGACTCACGAAGTGAGGAGTGAATTTATCACAAGTAATGCCACGAGTGATTTCCAAATCATCGACTCACGAAGTGAGGAGTGAATTTATCACAAGTAATGCCACGAGTGATTTCCAAATCATCGACTCACGAAGTGAGGAGTGAATTTATCACAAGTAATGCCACGAGTGATTTCCAAATCATCGACTCACGAAGTGAGGAGTGAATTTATCACAAGTAATGCCACGAGTGATTTCCAAATCGTCGACTCACGAAGTGAGGAGTGAATTTATCACAAGTAATGCCACGAGTGATTTCCAAATCATCGACTCACGAAGTGAGGAGTGAATTTATCACAAGTAATGCCACGAGTGATTTCCAAATCATCGACTCACGAAGTGAGGAGTGAATTTATCACAAGTAATGCCACGAGTGATTTCCAAATCATCGACTCACGAAGTGAGGAGTGAATTTATCACAAGTAATGCCACGAGTGATTTCCAAATCATCGACTCACGAAGTGAGGAGTGAATTTATCACAAGTAATGCCACGAGTGATTTCCAAATCATCGACTCACGAAGTGAGGAGTGAATTTATCATAAGTAGTAGTAGTAGGACTTTTTAATGCCACGAGTGATTTCCAAATCATCGACTCACGAAGTGAGGAGTGAATTTATCACAATAATGCCACGAGTGATTTCCAAATCATCGACTCACGAAGTGAGGAGTGAATTTATCACAAGTAATGCCACGAGTGATTTCCAAATCATCGACTCACGAAGTGAGGAGTGAATTTATCATAAGTAGTAGTAGTAGGACTTTTTAATGCCACGAGTGATTTCCAAATCATCGACTCACGAAGTGAGGAGTGAATTTATCACAAATAATGCCACGAGTGATTTCCAAATCATCGACTCACGAAGTGAGGAGTGAATTTATCATAAGTAATGCCACGAGTGATTTCCAAATTATCGATAAATTCCCGACTCACGAGTGAGGAGTGAATTTATATAGAGAATTTGGAAATCAAGAGTGGCATTTGTTAGGACTATTTAACGAATAAAATTAAGCTCTTTACTCACAAATCATTATTTAAATATAGTTATTTTAAAATATTAGAAAAATTAACGTAAACGGCGTTGTTTGAAAACAAATGAAAACCTGTATGTTTCATTTGTTCATCACTGCAAGCAGATCATATTTATTGCCAAATAGAATCGCAATATCGTTTGAATTTACCCTAATGGAGAAACAAATAAACATCATTACTCGTATTTAATTAATATCTGATGTCCTGTTACGTAAATATGTCAATTATATTTTTCTACAACATTAACTCCTAGAAAATAATAGTTTGATAAAGTGTAAAAAGCTGTTTATTTTTTTATGGTATAATCAATTGTTACGAATGTTTTATATCTCGCAAGCAGAATGTGCACTATATATTTACAATCTGGGAGTCACTTGATAAAATGTAGGCGATAAAATGAAAGTGATAAAATCGAGGTGAAAAACGACTGTGTATGGTTGTGCATCAAAATTCATTGAATTGTGATTGGTGATTGACTGTCATTTGGGGCAAGACTTAAATAGTCAAATTTAAGGAATTCACTTAAATGGTAGACGGAGCCGTGTAGTTAAAGCAATAAGCCTTACCACAGAGCTACGGGACTTGCGCTGGATCGAGTCTCCATGGGGGAAAAATTTTTCTCATGGAATTTCGGCCAGTATGGGACCGGTGCCCACCCAGCGTCGTGAGGCATTTTGGTAGCTATAAGTATCGACTCCAGCTCTAACGGCTGAGTACCCGAAATGATTACCACATGTCACCCCTACACTGGCTAGATGATCGTACCTCTGTGTATAACACATGTGGATGTGAGGCCAGCAGCTGGATGGTAGGCCAAGGGCC
This sequence comes from Diploptera punctata, assembly GCA_030220185.1. Lineage (NCBI taxonomy): Eukaryota > Metazoa > Arthropoda > Insecta > Blattodea > Blaberidae > Diploptera > Diploptera punctata. Next base: position 14,583 of record JASPKZ010000796.1, read on the forward strand.
TCATGGGCCTGTCGCGCTTGGAGTTTTTTTTAAATGCTAGACTGTCTTAGACTGTGTTGCTGTTATCTATGGCATATACACGCAAACATGATGTTATTGTACGGAGAAGCTCGGTGCAGTGGCAGGTCCGATTGCTTGGCCTGCACGTTCTCCCGACTTGACCCCGCTAGACTTCTACCTGTGAGGTCACATGAAAAACTTAATTTACGAGACCTCTGTAGAATCCGAGGAAGACCTACTAGCACGAGTTATGGCTACGGCGGATGTTGGAGGACCAGGGATCGATGATGGTGCGTACGAGAACTTGGTACGGAGGTACCGCATCTGCACTGAAGTCGGTGGTCACCACATCGAGCCTTTCTTGTAAGTAGTTCCAGACGACAGGCAGTAGGAGTCGGAGAGAGCAACACGTGTTGCAGTGGTATTTTGTTTGTAACGCAAAAACAGTACATTTCCGGACATGTGTTCCTATTAAAGAATACGTGTCATATCAGTTTTGAATCCTGCCGATGATGGGACAAGTCCCAAAAGCGCTACCGTTAAATAACTAATACAGTTGAGGAGACGGACCTTTCAGGTGAATATTCCATAATTTTATATTTTAATTTTGAATAATACCTCAACGGAACACATCATGAATCTTATAAAAGATGTGTTCCTATGTTACATTTAATTGTCTTAGTCCCCTCTATAAGCCCTTAAACTCTGTAAGGGGAATTTAGAATCACCCTGTATACAGGATGAAAATTATTTAAACCGACAAACTCTGGGACGTTGTAGCGGACACCAAAACAAACGTTTTTTCCCTAATGCCATTTTTCCTCTGAGAATTATTTAAACCGTTAGAGGGCGTATTACGCTCTTCAGTTGTAATGACTGCAACTGCTGTTGATGGTAGGAATTGCTTTGTCCACCAGTGTAGTAGTGAATTGTATCTGTTTACTACTGGAGCGATACACCTGGAGTGAGTACACTGATATGTGTGGGCCGGTGTTGTTGGGGACTGTTTAATTGGGACATATCTCCTACCTAGGCCATTAAATGGCAGGCACTATTACAATATTCTCACCAGAGTATTACCAGAATTGCTGGAAGACGTCCCGCTCCCTACAAAACAACGCATGTGGTTCCAACATGACGGGGCGCCGGCACATTTCATTCGTCGTGTGCGTCGATTTTTGAACCAACGGTTTTCAGAAAAGTTGTTTGGTAGAGGTGGTCCTGTACTATGGCCTGCTTGATCCCCAGATATGACCCCTTTGGATTTTTTGTGGGGGCGAGATGCGCAACCTTGTTTACACAACTCCTGTTGCATCAGAAAATGATCTGGTTGCCCAGATAGTAGCAGCAGCAGGAGCAATTAACGATAATCCTGGAGTTTTTGCTCGTGTTAGACAGAACATGATCCGCCGGTGTAACCTTTGTTTACATGTCAATGGAGGCATTTTTTTAACCTCTGCTATAATTCAAGTAATTGCGTTGTGTTAATGTGTTGTTCCTGTGTAATAAAAAATGCAAAAGTTTGTTGGTTTAATTAATTTGCAGCCAGAGAAAGCTTCCTCGAAATATATGGTCACACGTAGAAATACATTATATAATGGAAATGGACACCTAATGACAAATGAGGGAAATTTTGAGGAAGTGGCTGAATTCAAATACCTAGGAATAATAATCACAGATAGGAATGAGATGCACAAAGAAATTAAACATAGGCTCAATTCTGGAAATGCGTGTTATTATGTATTACAGAGACTCTTGACGTCCCAACTCCTTTCAAAAAATATTAAACTGAAAATATATGAAACTATTATTCTATCAGTTATATTATATGGATGCGAAACATGGACTCTTACTTTAAGGGAGGAAAGGAGATTACAAGTATTTGAGAATAAAGTACTTACGAAAATTTTTGGACCAAAGAGAGATGAACAGACAGGTGAATGGAGAACACTTCGTAACAATGAACTACATGGTTTTTATAGAAAGCCAGATATAATAAGAACAGTTAAGTCTCGTAGACTGCGATGGGCAGGACATGTTGCACGTATGGAGAATGAAAGAGTTGCATGGAAGCTTCTTGTAGGAAAGCCAGAGGGAAAACGCCCAGTTGGTAGACCAAGAATGAGATGGGAGAATAACATTAACTATGATTTGAGGGAAGTAGATTATACAGGGAATGATTGGAAAGCATTAGCTCAGGATAGGGATGTATGGAGAGCTTATGTCCGCGCGGCTGTGAACCTACGGGTTCGATAGTGCTAGTGAGTAAGTAATCTTTAAAAGTTAGTTTCCCACTGAATGGATGTTTAAAAAATACAGTTCATATCTTGTTTTTTTTAACATTCTCAAGAGTAGCAATGTTGCTTGATTTAGTACAAAAATGTGTTTTATTGCACTGATGTTTGGTGTTTCATGAGATGAATTTGTTACTTGAATGTCTGTATTCAGAGCAATAAATGCACGTCAGTGTAGGGGAGATAGCAAAGTCAACAATAGCAGGTCCAATAATAGGAATGTTACTGCCTAAAGGTGTACCCACTCCCTCTGATATTGCTTCTGTGATGCTGGAATATTTATTAACCCGGATATTCAAGATCAACATACACAAAACTTCATTACGGCCAGTCCTAGTCTTAATCAACTACACAAAGTTCCTGTATCAATTTCCTCAAACCGCTGATATTATTCCCACCAGCAAAAATGATTTTTCATAAGTAATGCCACGAGTGATTTCCAAATTTTCGTGAGTCGTGAATTTATCTAGAGAATTTGGAAATCAAGAGTGGCATTTGTTAGGACTATTTAACAAATAAAATTAAGCTGTTTACTCACAAATCATTATTTAACTATAGTTATTTTAAAATATTTATATATTTAATGTAAACGGCGATGTTTGAAAACACAGGATAAACGGTAGGTACGCTTCATCTGCTTCTTTTGTTTATCACTGCAACCAGATCATACTATTTATTGCCAAAGGAACGCAATATTGTAATAATGCTCTCTAGTGGAGAAAAAATAAAACACGTGCAAACAGTGGATTTTTTTTTTGGTGGTATAATAAATTGGTACAAATGTTTTTATATTAACTCCTACCAGCTCCTCAGTCACTGCAAAATAATGGTCAGACCTGTTCAGAATATTAAACTGGAAGAGCTTTCTTTAATGTGGTAAATTTAACACTGATAAATATTTCGTGAAAAATGACTCTGATTGGTTGTAAAACAGAAATCATTGAAACGTGATTGGTCGTTGACTCCCATTTGGGGCATGAGTTAAATAGTCATAGAAAAGCGAATTCTATAACGCGGATTCTTATTGAGTAATAAAATATGAAATATTAATATTTGTATAATGCATATTTTTTTGCTTTATAGTACAATTTACTTCTAGATATTGGAAATTATTTTCATAAGTAATGCCACGAGTGATTTCCTGGAAATCAAGAGTGGCATTTGTTAGGACTATTTAACGAATAAAATTAAGCTGTTTACTCACAAATCATTGTTTAACTAGAGTTTTTTTTTAAATTATTTATATATTTAATGTAAACGGCGTTGTTTGAAACAAATTAGAAATGTGAGGTTATGTTCATTCACTGCACCTTGATCATATTATTTATTGACAAATAAGATCGCAATATTGTAAGAGTGCACCCAACTGGAGAAATAATGAAACACATCAAACTATACATCATAATCAACATTACGTGTTATTCATTTATTTTTTAAGCAAACAACTCAGTAAAATCAAGGAATCTGTTCATTATTTGCTATATTCAATGTATTTGTTGGAGAAAAATAATGTTCTGTCCTGTGCAGAACATTAAAAAGGAGGAGCTTTCTTTATCACAAAACCAGGAGCTGATAAAGAGAAATCGATAAAAAGCGAGGTGAAACACGACTGTCATTGGTTGTAAAACAAAATTCATTGAAACGTGATTGGTCATTGACTAGCATTTGTGGCATGAGATAAATACACTGGTGTCCAAAAGTTTAGGATAATTTGTAAAACGGAAAATCAAAATGCTTAAAGAGGAGCAAGGAGTAAAAATTATTTATCAAAACGTTTCTCAGTACATTTAGTTTAGTTTACATACTAAATTATAATCTCTCTTCAACAATGAAAAAATTAATAGCAATTATAAATGAAAATTGCATTGTTGCAGTTAAGCCCTGTTCCATAAATCTTCATTTTTAAAGAGAGTTATGATATAATCAGATGTAGTGTAAGAACAGATTGCAGTAAAATGGCACAAAGACAACATCTGGACCCTCTGCTTCGGGGTAGAATTATTCGGCGGCTAGAAACAGGACAGACACAAACTGAGGTCTCCATAGCACTTAATGTGCCACAAAATGTTATATCTAGGTTATGGCGACGGTTCCAAGAGACCGGAGACGTTAGGCGAAGACCAGTGGGAGGTCGTCCAAGAGTTACAAATCCTCAGCATGATCGATATCTTGCGTTAACTGCAAGAAGAAACCGAACAATGTCTGCCAGACAACTGAGTTCAGAACTTGCGGCCGCCTCAGGTATCAGAGTATCCAGACAAACTGTCTATAGAAGACTCAGAGCTGCTGGTCTGTATGCTAGACGGCCTGTAGTGTGCGTCCCACTCACCCTTGATAACAAGAGAGCACGTTTACGGTGGAGTCAGGAACATCGCGACTGGACTCTAAATCAGTGGAGCAGCGTGCTATTTACAGACGAGTCCAGATTCAGCTTGAACTGTGATTCGCATCGTGTGACTATCTGGAGGGAGCAAGGAACTCGTTACAACCCCATGAACATCATGGAAAGACATCCATTTGGTGGCGGTGGTCTCCTGGTATGGGGAGGTATAATGATGAATGCACGCACAGAGCTTCACATCTTCGCAGGTGGCACTGTTAATGCTCAGCGGTATAGAGAAGAGATCCTGGAACCTCATGTAAGACTTTTCAGGGGAGCTGTGGGTCCAGAATTCATATTCATGGATGACAATGCCCGACCTCACAGGTCACAAATGGTGGATGAGTTTCTTCAGGAGGAAGATATCCAGCGTATGGAGTGGCCAGCGAGGTCTCCGGATATGAATCCTATAGAGCATGCATGGGATGCCTTAGGGAGACAAATTGCATCTCGTCAGCGTCCTCCGAGGACACTTCAAGACCTTCACATTGCTCTTCATGAGGAGTGGAATTTGCTGAGCATCGAACTCCTGAACAACCTCATCACTAGCATGCCATGTCGATGTGAGTCTTGTGTAGCTGTCAGGGGTAATCACACCCCATACTAATCATTTGAACCATTGTTGTTCAACTTTTATGTTTGTATTCTGAAATGCAGTTTTCGTTTGTTGTGAAATTGACAAGTGAATGACGTATTCATGCCATTGTTTCTTTCGTGCCATGTTTCTAATTATCTGTGACATACCCTTACCAAATTTTGTATTATTCTGACAAATGCTTTATAATAAGTCGGCAAATGAACTAATTATCCTTAACTTTTGGACACAAGTGTAGTCATAGAAAAGCGAATTCTATAATGCGGATTCTTATTGAAGAATAAAATATGAAATATGAATATTTCTATGAGGCATATTTTTTTGCGGCGATTACTTTATATTACAATATACTTCTACGTATTGGAAATTGTTATTTTCGTAATAAACTAGAGACTCGGCTTCCAGCTCACTGGTTCGATAACAGTGGATTGGAGCAGAAGGTACTTCGTTTATCCTCTTATGCGTACATTTTTTAAATAATTTACTTCTATGTATTGGACATATTTTATAAGATACTTCTTTGCATTGGACTTTCCTTTTTTTATTTTATTAATGATTGTATACTATAAAAGTTATAATTAACTTACTGGCTCTATCGAACCCGTAGATTCATGGCCGCGCGGACGTAAGCTCTCCATACAACTATATTCTGAGCTTAAAGTTTTCAAAATCACTCCCTGTATAATCTATGTTCCTCAAATCATAGTTAATGTTGTTCTCCCACCTCATTCTTGGTCTACCAACTGGGCGTTTGCCTCTGGTTTTCGTACAGAAGCTTCCATGCTCGTCTTTTATTCCCTATTGATGCCACATGTCCTGCCCATCGCGGTCTACGTTACTTAATTGTTCTTATTAGTCGAATATCTGGCTTCCTATAAAGACCATGCAGTTCACTGTTATGATGTCTTCTCCATTCACCTGTCTGTTCATCTCTCTTTGGTCCAAAAATTTTCCTAACAACTTTATTCTCAAATACTCGTAATATCCTTTCCTCCCTTAAAGTAAGAGTCCATGTTTCGCATCCATATAATATAACTGGTAGAATAACAGTTTTGTATATTTTCAGTTTAACGTTTTTGAAAGGAGTTGGGACATCATGAGTCTCTGCAATGCATAATAGCATGCATTTCCAGAATTGAGCCTATGTTTAATTTCTTTGTGCACCTCATTCCCGTTTGTGATTATTATTCCTAGGTAATTGAATTGAACCACTTGTCCTAAATTTCCCTCATTTGTCATTAGCTGTCCATTTCCATTATATAATGTATTTCTACGTATGACCATATATTTTCTTTTAATGACATTTACTTCCAGTCCTAATTTCTTAGTGGTGTGCGTGTTGTCCTTTAGTATCTCCTCGCTATCGGCCAGTAGTACTACATCATCAGCATAAACTAACAGCTTATTAATACCATTGAGTTGTAAGCCTTCCTCATTCTCTAAAGATTTGATGGCATGCTCTAGTACAAAATTAAATAGTAGAGGAGATAGTGCGTCTCCTTGCTTCAACCCATTCTGGATTTCAAAAGTGTCCGAAAACTGTTTACCTACACGCACCCTACTCTTTCTGTCATTTAGACACATTCGTATAAATCTAACTAACTTTTTAGGAATTCCGAACTCCAGCAGGATACTGTATAATTAATTATAATTAACTATATGATAATAATAATAAACACGTAAATTAAATCTTTAGAGAGCGGAAGAAAAGAAGACTGAAGTAAATTTTTTAACTTTGAAACATTGAAAGGGCGACTCCTGTTGTTACAAGGGTTAAGGAAACTTCTCTCCATCCCCCCCTTAAGTGGAGTGGCAACATTTTTGTCAGAAGCCCTTAATGCGTCTACAGACACAAGATTTGAATAGGGTGGAATCTGCATGAGGAATCATAGAATACAATTTACCGGCTGGTGTTTTCTTACTCGAACACTTGTCTGAGGTGGAACAAGCGGGGACTGCAGTGCGATTCTAAAGGAAGGGTCGTTCAATTAACGAGTAGGGAGGAGCCTTTACAAAAGATGTTAAACTCTCAGAGAAAGTTAGGATTAACCACTTTAATAATTTATTCTCAGCGAGGCAGTCGGCTCACGCGGTAGCATTCCACTGTTGTATTCGGGTTCAGAACTCTTTATCGACCAACCAGATTAGATTTTCGTGGTTTATTCAGTCTGGATTTCCTTTTTTTTTTTTTTTTTTTTTTCTCCGAAGGCAGGTTTTTCTATGCAATAATACCATTTTACACGCTTTATATTAGCTTGACCTGTATCTATCTATCTATCTATCTATAGTAACGGAATATTTCAACGCGATTTTCACCCACTTAAAATCATTGGATCGACTTGAAACTTTGTATACTGTAAAAGACCCGTGACAATACAATAATTTCATATTTTGTTTCTAAAATCCTGGCCAGAATCATCAGAAAATCAAAAAAAAAAGTGTCTTTGTATCTATGTAACGGAATTTTTGAACACGATTTTCACCCACTTAGAAACATTGGATCGACTTGAAACTTTGTATACTTGTAAAGGACCCGTGACAATACAATAATTTTATATTTTGTTTCTAAAATCCTGGCCAGAATCATCAGAAAATATCAAAAAATATGAAAACTGGTATAATAGGTTGCGGACTTGTCGACTTTTTAGTCAATCGTTGTAAGAGCTCAGTTGGTAGAGCGGTGAACTCTAGTGGTATATAATTTCAGTAATACATAGGTCGCTGGTTCAAATCCGGCTGGGAGGTTTTTTTAGAAGAGTATTACTTTTAGCTCATACTATAATAGTATCGAATTTAAAGATATTTACATTTTTATCTTATTCTGTAAAATATTAAAACTAAAAAAATAAAAAATAAATAATAGTTTTAAAAAACTAAAACAACACGCTTTATTAGAAAACCGAACTAAAAAAATGAAAAATAATTTTAATTTCCAACACGCTTGGGATAAATAATTTTACCATCAAAAGCGTGGGATGCTTTTTTATGATTTTTACATTTTCTTCTTAGAGACTTTACTTTTTTTCAATATCTGTTTATTATCAAATATATTAATTGATAAATAGCACCCCACGCTTTTGATGGTAAAATTATTTACCCCAAGCGTGTTGGAAATTAAAATTATTTTTCATTTTTTTAGTTCGGTTTTCTAATAAAGCGTGTTGTTTTAGTTTTTTAAAACTATTATTTTTCATGCTACGATTTGCATCTTTACTAGGGAATTAAAGGTTTGGTAGCTTCCCGTTGCTTTCCACACCGGTGAAGGATGATGATGATGATGGTAATGATGGTCATATGATTTCGGGGACCGTTTGGGCCTTATCGTTTTCCTGACATTTGTCTTACAGGTGAGGAAAAACCCCGATAAAAACCTCACCCAGAACAACTGCTCTGACCGGGATCGAACCCGGGCCTTCTGCGTGACAAAACAGCACGCTACCTCGAGACCACAGCAGCGGACATAATACATGTATATGGCAAGAAAACTAACAGAAGAATGTGAAAAATGTGGACTTCATATAAATGTAGAGAGAAGTAAATACCTGTGTATAGGAGAAGAAATGGAAAATATAAATTTCAACAATGGAGAAGAACTAAAACCTAGTATTGAATGCACTTATTTAGGAACAAAATTATACCATTCAGGTGATAACACAGTGGAAATTAAAAACAGAATCCCGCAAACAAAAAACAAGCAATAAATTCTTTAAACTCTGTTTGTTGGAGCAAAAATATTCCGAAAAAATAGAAAATTACAAATATATCAAACCATAGTTCAGAGCATTTTAACATATGGTGCTGAAGTTTGGCAAATTCCTACCAGGGAAATGAAAATAATTTTAAGCACAGAAATGGATGTTTTAAGAAGATCAGCTAGAAAATCTAGAATGGATAGAAAACGAAAAAAAGCAATAAGGGAGATTATGGGTGTACAAGAGCAGCCGGACATCATTAGACATTATAAAGAAGAAAATATTACAGTGGTATGGCCATGTCAAAAGAATGCCAGAGCAAAGATTGCCTAAACGTGTTATGGAATGGATCCCAATGGAAAGGAGCAAGACCAAAGAAAACCTGGATAGAAGGTGTGCAAGCGGCTATGATTATCAGAGGATTGGAGGAAGAACAATGGATGGACAAAGAGGAATGGCATTTGATTTCTAGAAGTATCTGTCATGATACCGGATGATCCGGACGAAATGAAATAAATCTACACTAGCCTGCTCTTAGGAAAACACCGCGCCGACGAGGTGGAGGAACCAAGTTTCCGTAAGGGCTTCTTCTGTAGTTCCGTCTTATCTGTCAGGAGATAATCCACTCGCTTTAGTAAGATACCTTAAGCACAGAATATGGTTTGCTTTGTGCTTTAATGCACTGAAGGCAGCAACTTGATAATATTAGAATTAATCCACCTTAGGTCTTAATGTTTGGTTTCTGATAAACACCTAGAACTCGCAGGTTGGCAATTGAACAGCCCTTATGTTAGGGGTTGAAACCCTCGTCTTTAGGGTAGGGGAATGCCAAATGAAGTGAGTTACAAGTCTCAAGTATAAACTCCCAAAATCCCATTCCACCCACAACCCCCCGCGAAACTGTTGTCAACTCCACCCCCGTTCTCTTTGTCTTGTCCTGTACTTTAAGTTCTGATTGTTAGCGACAGAAACCCTCTGGCGGCGAGTAAAGGAAACGCTCACTCTATAGTGCCTGGAAGTCTTATCAATTCTATCTTGCTTTCCAGTTATTTACAATACTATTATGTATAGAGACAAACATAGTCCACCGCTGTGGTCTAGCGGTAACGTCCTTACCTCAGATGTAGAGAGCCCGGGTTCGAACTCCGATCGGAACTCGATTCTCGTGCGCTGTTTTTTCCATGTCATTTACTAAGGTGTAAGACAAAATGACGTCCCTAAACACCTCGTTCGTCATCATCCATGCCCGTGTGGCCTGCAGACTGTAGACTGCGGCCGACATTTGAAGAGTTAAGAGGTCAAAGAGCACGCAGAATCTCCTGAGGATGTCTGCCACAGTAGTAGACGAAACGTCGAGTGTTAATAAAACTAGACCACGGCCATTTAACCCGAAAGACATAAATTATTATTATTATTATTATTATTATTATTATATTATAGCTATTATTGCTATACTTACTTACTTACTCACTAGCACTATCGAACCCGTAGGTTCATGGCCGTGCGGACATAAGCTCTCCATAATCCCTATCCAGAGCTAATGTTTTCCAATCATTCCCTGTATAATCTACTTCCCTCAAATCATAGTTAATGTTATTCTCCCACCTCATTCTTGGTCTACCAACTGGGCGTTTTCCCTCTGGCTTTCCTACAAGGAGGTTCCATGCAAGTCTTTCATTCCCCATACGTGCAACATGTCCTGCCCATCGCAGTCTACAAGACTTAACTGTTCTTATTATATCTGGTTTCCTATAAAGACCATGTAGTTCATTGTTATGTAGTCTTCTCCATTCATCTGTCTGATCATCTCTCTTTGGTCCAAAAATTTTCCTAAGTACTTTATTCTCAAATACTTGTAAACTCCTTTCCTCTGTTAAAGTAAGAGTCCATGTTTCGGAGTATAAAGTCCTAACATTCCATGTTCCTAGGACCATGTCCCTGTGTTTGAGCCTTTGGCAGGGTTCCTGAAGTCAGTCCCCGCCCAGAGAACCGAATGGGGGAGTATTTGACCTCCGGAAAATTTTACCCCAGTTGAACCCACGGCCGCATTTCTTGGCGGTCCTACTTTTACGGTGAAAGATCGTCACTGTTTCGACCAAGGTACTTTTTTCGTCTGGCTTATCACCTTCGACCAGTCCGGCATGGGTAACCCTATCGGCAGCAATGCTACCGCCGGCATAGCTCTCAGGATCATTTAAGCACGCAAGCCACTCCACCCTGACAAGTTAAAGATACCATGGAGGGAAAACTCTGTATATAAATAAATGAAATCATTATTATTATTATTATTATTATTATTATTATTATTATTATTATTATTATTATTGTTATTATTATTATTATGTCCACCGCTGTGGTCTCGAGCTAGCTTGCTGCCTTGTCATGCAGCGAGCCCGGATTCGATCCCCGGTCGGGACAGTTTTTCTGGGTGAGGTTTCTATCGGGGTTTTTCCTCACCTGTAATACAAGTGTCAGGAAGACTTTGAGGCCCAAACGGTCCCCGAAATCATATGGCCATCATCATCATCATCATTCTTCACCGGTGTTGAAAGCAACGGGAAGCTACCACACCTACAATTCCCTAGTAAAACTGCTAAGCATAGCATGAAATTGCTATGATAGCAGTCAAGGACCTGCCCTCGGGCAGAATTACTGTGGATGGGTTATTGTTATTATTACTATTATTATTATTACTCTTATTATTATTATTATTATTATTATTATTATTATTATTATTATCATCATTATATCTAATGAGGAGCCGGACATCATAGACATTATAGAAAAGAAAAGATTGCAGTGGTATGGTCATGTCGAAAGAATGCCAGAGCAAAGATTGCCAAAAATTGTTGTGGAATGGATCCCAATGGAAAGGAGGAAGAGAGGAAGACCGAAGAAAACTTGGATAGAAGGGGTACAAGCAGCTATGAATATCAGAGGAATGGAGGAAAACCAATAGATGGACAGAGAGGAATGGCGTTTGGTTTCCGGAAGACAGCGGCAGCTGCCATGATACCGGATGACGATGGTATTATGTCTAATGAAACACAATCAATATTTCCCGAATCATGAGATACAATTTGGCGTTCATGAAGATAATTCTGAAGAAACAGTGCGTATGATATTACTTTGCGACGGAAAGAGAATAAGCATATATCTACTTTGAGTGGGATGTTTCTGCGCACTGTACTATGTTTAGTAAGGAATGCAATAATGTCGCGTGTACTGGCTCTAATTAGACGCGGGCCAAATGTCTATGAAGTAGCGGGAGCATTACGTTCACACCTCCTCCCAATTCATAACTCGCTGCCACATTTTTAAACAAAACAGGCACGTCAAGCGTGTCTCCTAGTTCTTAGAAAATTACTTCGCTCGTAATTGGAAATAACTCGGTGTCAACTTACAGCTCCTCTTTATTAATATCATGACATAACCGCCTCACCTCGGGTTTATGATAAACTATTTTCCAGGTGGCGATAACCTCTAAATTATCACCGATATTCAAGTTTAACATAAACAATTAGACCAGATATCATATAATTTATCTTTCTTCTTCTGTAATTCCTCAAAATACAATTAAAATGAACATATATATATATATCCATAGTAATTAAGCCCGAGGGGAGGCTTTGATTGCAATCTAAATGAAGCCGGCCGTTGGCGTTGGTAGTGACATCTACCTGGCATCAGACGAAACGAGAAATATAGATTTGTATATGTGGAAAGAACTGTTAATGTTTGTACCATGTATAGAATGGTGTAGTGGTCTGCACACTCGAATGGAGAACGAGAGGTCCACAGTTCGACTCCTAGTTCAGACATTTCTTTTTCTTTTTACAATATCATTATAATATTATACGCGCATAAAGGACAATCATACAGATAAACACTTATATATATATAAATATACTTAGTCACTGGCACTATCGAACCCGTAGGTTCATGGCAGCACGGACATAAGCTCTCCATACATCCCTATCCTGAGCTAATGCTTTCCAATCATTCCCTGTATAATCCACTTCCCTCAAATCATAGTTAATGTTATTCTCCCATCTCATTCTTCGTCTACCAACTGGGCGTTTTTCCTTTGGCTTTCCTACAAGAAGCTTCCATGCAAGTCTTTCATTAGTAGGTTCAGATATATATAAATATATATATATATATATGTGTGTGTGTGTGTGTATTAGTCTACCGCTGTGGTCTCGAGATAGCGTGCTGCCTTGTTACGCAGCGGGCCCGGGTTCGATCCCCGGTCGGGACAGTATTTCTGGGTGAGGTTTTTATCGGGGTTTTTCCTCGCCTGTAAGACAAATGTCAGGAAACCTTTAAGGGTCAAACGGTCCCCGAAATAATATAGCCATCATCATCCTTATCATCATCATCATCTTCTTCCTTCACCGGTGTTGAAAGCAACGGGAAGCTACCACACCTACAATTCCCTAGTAAAGCTGCAAAGCATAGCATCAAATGTTATGATTCCACCGAAAGACCTACCCTTGTGCAGAATTACTATGGATGGATATATATGATAATAAGGATGGATATATATATATATATATATATATATATTTGCGAAGTTAAAGCAACATTATGCTGACAGTTTGTTGTTATTTCTAATTTAATAATTAAGAGATAACACATGTATTTAAAATTTCTTTTAAACCGTATTTACATAGAGGTATAGAGAAATCGTTGTTAATTGGAATCCAATAGGAATTTCAATAGCAATTCGTCTTCTCACCTCTTTATTTTAAAATGAACACAACTGAAAAATGTCACAGTGACAGATATTTTGATAAAATGCGAAATATTGTCATTTTATTCCACATTTTACTAGAAAAAATCTCATTTATTTAATAATTCAAATTAACCAATATCTGGTTGGAATTCCACTAGCACTTAATTTATTTACACGCTTAACCTCTGCATTTTTCAGATTCTTGTAAATTCTTGTACTCGGATTCACTTCATGCTTGTATATGTTTTTCGAGTAAAACAGCATTGCCAATGTCTCGAAACAAATCGTGCTACGGATTTCGGGAGGAAGTATTATTTTTTAGTACCCACGATTGAAGTAGTTTCTATTTGATTCCAATTTATAAGCGGAGGTTGTCATAAGATCTAACTAACTAACTAACTCACTGGCACTATCGAACCCGTCGGTTCATGGCCGCGCGGACATAAGCTCTTCATATATCCCTATCATGAGCCAACGCTTCCCAATCATCTCCTGTATAATCTACTTCCCTCAAATCATAGTTAATCTTATTCTCCCACCTCATTCTTGGTCTACCAAGTTCTGTATGTACGTTTAATAATTGATTAAAGTAACTTTTCCATCTATTTAATATACTCCTGGAATCTGCAATCATATCCCCATTTTCATTCCTAATTATGTTTTTTCTAGCCTGAAAACCTTCCTTCTCTATCCTAATATCCTGATATAATTATCTAATTTTCCTATATTTGGTGCCCTTGAAGGCCATTGTTTTTTATTTTTTCTGATGATATTTCCATGTTGTATTTTTTTATATTTCATTTAGTTTATATAGCATTCTTTGTAGTTCGTCCTCTGTTTTTGTTATTAAAATCTGGTCATCCGCAAAGGCTACTGTTTTTATTACTATATTTCCTAAGTTAATTCCCCAGTCGTCATTTGCTTCCATGATCTTATCATGTCGTCAAAAATAAATGTTAAAAAGAGTGGTTGGTAGTGGACAACCTTGTCTAACTCCTCCTGTTATATGTATTGGTTCCCGTTTATTTATTTTTATTTGTGTTTTCTCATACATTTCTTAATTACTGCTATCAAGTGTAGTGGAATTCCTTTTTCACTTAATATGTTCCATAATTTTGGTCTACACACTTTATCAAAGGTCTTCTTATAATCTATAAAGAGGATGTGCGTCTCTAAGTTGAATTCTCTTCGCTTCTCTATTATTTGTTTTAAAGTGAATACGTTGCCTGTGCAGCCCTTATTCCTTCACTAAATCCTGTCTGCTCTTCTGATATTATTGCATCTACTATAGTTGATAATCTTTGGTTGATCATTTTTGCATATATTTTGTATGCTGCACATATTAGATAATGGAATTTATTGCCTTTTTTCAGAAGAAAGAAAATTCCGATTGAGGGTCTTTCCACTTTTCAGCGGTTCCCCTTTTACCAGCCGGCTGCTGGCCCTTCACATCCACATGTGTCAATCACAGAGGTAGATGATCAACAGCCAGTGTAGGGGTGACATGTGGTTAGCATATCGAGTCCCCCAGCCGTTATAGCTGGTTCCTCAACCTGGAGCCGCTACTTATTGTAGCTACCCAATTGCCTCACGATGCTGGGTGGGCACCGGTCCCATACTGGCCGAAATACCATGAGAAAATTTCTTCCCCCATGGAGACTCGAACCAGCGCAAGTCCCGTAGCTCTGCGCCAAGGCTTCCTACCTTAACCGCTCGGCTACGGCGCGGGACAAGAAAGAAAATACATATGCATTTACATTGCGCACGGGCCTGCTTGGCCGTACGTGCATTATATTTCAATGAATAAAAAAAATAAAACTAATCATACTACAAACAAATACCTACAAATACACCTGTATCAAAAACAATAACAGGCTACATATAAGTAAAATCTATGTCTACACTACATCACAATAATACATATCTTCACTCATCCATGAAAAGACCATGTGTATAAATAAATAATATATCATTCTGTACATTAATATTAAAAAAATTGCTAGAAAAAAATTAGAAAAAACACACATACACCCACACATATACACACCGCACGCTCATACCCCCCTCCCCCCGTCAATGCAGACATCAAATGCACTATCAGACTATTCAACTTATCAGACCTACTTATTATATAACATAATTAAAGATCGAAAACAAAGACCATATTGAGATTCTTCTTATTGATAATTGCACATAGTAAGCTTATGCCTCTATAGTTTTCTGGCTTTATTTTACCGCCTTTTTAAAATATTGAGACTATTTTTCCAATTCTCCATTCTTCTGAAATTTTATTTTGTTTCCAGCACTTGTTATAGAATTTTAATAATTTTCCTTGAAAATGAATAAGTAGATAGTAAATTAACTAAGAAAACATGCTCTAGTGAATTATATATCCCTGTATGAGAATAAAACAGGGTTCGATGATGTAAATCCTCGGGGCCGGAAGAGGGAGAAACAACAAAAAGGCAGAGATAGAGTCCAATCCGTGTTCCCTTTCCCCTGTAAGCTATTCCACACGCTCTACACGTAAGAGGTACCTTACAGCCTTTTAACATAGTTAAACCCTCAAATCCCCTCCCCCGCCCTTGTGGGTTTTATTAGACCCCTAACCGCAGCGTTTTATTCAATGATATCAGCAATACGAGAGAGAGAGGGGCTTTCCTAGTGGCCATTTCTTTCCAACTCCCCTATCCACCCCACAGTTTTATAAAAGCAATTGCTAACGTATAGCATGGTTAGGCACGATTTAAGGGTTTGTGGGGCGAATCGTGACCCTTAAGTGCTGCGAGTTAAAGTTCTAATTGCTACATAAGAATTATACAGATTGCTATTAACTTTAGTTTCTAGATTTTATTGCATTATATGTATGTAATACCATGGATATTTACGAGACAACTTAACTCATGCACCAAATGGGAGTCAATGGCCAATCACGTTTCAATGAATTATGTTTTACGACCAATCACAGTCGTGTTTCACCTCGATAATTAACGAATTTTGATTACCGAAAAGTACGCTCAGATACAATTCTAAAATTTTATAAAACAGTGGCTCTTCCAACTCTATTTTATGGTTCTGAAACCTGGACTCTTACTACAGGTAAATTAAATAGGATAGTAGCTGCAGAGACTTTTGATGTCCCAACTCCTTTCAAAAAACGTTAAGCTGAAAATATATAAAACTATTATTCTACCAGTTATATTATATGGATGCGAAACATGGACTCTTACTTTAAGGGAGGAAAGGAGATTACAAGTATTTGAGAATAAAGTTCTTAGGAAAATTTTTGGACCAAAGAGAGATGAACAGACAGGTGAATGGAGAAGACTACATAACAATGAACTACATGGTCTTTATAGGAAGCCAGATATAATAAGAACAGTTAAGTCTCGTAGACTGCGATGGGCAGGACATGTTGCACGTATGGGAAATGAAAGACTTGCATGGAAGCTTCTTGTAGGAAAACCAGAGGAAAAACGCCCAGTTGGTAGACCAAGAATGAGGTGGGAGAACAACATTAACTATGATTTGAGGGAAGCGGATTATACAGGGAATGATTGGAAGGCATTAGCTCTGGATAGGGATGTATGGAGAGCTTATGTCCGCGCGGCCATGAACCTACGGGTTCGATAGTGCCAGTGAGTAAGTAAGTAAGTGGCTCTTCCAACTCTATTTTATGGTTCTGAAAACCTGGACTCTTACTACAGGTAAATTAAGTAGGATAGTAGCTGCAGAAATGAAGTTATTAAGACCTTTAGCGAGTTATACGCTTTATGACCACATGCGTAATGAAGCTCTCAACACACCAGCAATAACTGAAACCATTCAAAAATATCAAAATAATTGGCATGGACACCTTCTTAGAATGCCAAACAATAGACTACGTCTGCAGCTATTGAACTACAGACCCACAGGGGGAAGAGACCCAGGAAAACCTAAGAAGAGATGGAGGGATCAATTTCTATCCTGGAGCGGAACAGGCCAATGACCTAATCCATGCCTGCAATTGATGATGATGATGATGATTACCAAAATAATGAAAGTTCCTCCTTTTTAATATTCTGAACAGGTCAGAGCATTATTTAGCAGAGACTGACTCTCTAACATACACGTTGCATATAGCAAATAATAAACAGATTCTTTCGACCTACACATTTGGTAATTCTGTGTTCAATAATTGTGTTTTTAAATAATTTTACTAGGTTGTTCGCTAAAAAAATAAATAAATAACCTATAATGTTGGTTATGTCCATCGCTGTGGTCTCGAGGTAGCGTGCTGCCTTGTCACGCAGCGGGCCCGGGTTCGATTCCCGGATGGGGCAGGTTTCTGGGTGAGGTTTTTATCGAGGGTTTTCCTCACCTGTAAGACGAATGTCAGGAAAACTTTAAGGCTCAAACGGTCCCCGAAATTATATGATCATCATCATTATCATCCTTCACCGTTGTGGAAAGCAACGGGAAGCTACCACACCTATAATTCCCTAGTAAAGCTGTATGCATAGCATGAAAATGCTATGATTGTAGTGAAGGACCTGCCTTCGGGCAGAATTACTATGGATGGATGGAATGTTGGTTATAATTATAATATACAGTTTGATGTGCTTCATTTTTTCTCCACTAGGGTCCATTCTTACAATATTGCGATCCTATTTGGCAATACATAGTATGAACAAGTCCACCGCTGTGGTCTCGAGGTAGCGTGCTGACTTGATACGCAGCGGGCCCGGATTCAAATGCGACAGGCTCCTGGATGAGGTTTTTTCCGGGATTTTTCTTCACCTGTAAGATAAACGTCACGAAGCTTAAAAAGAGAGAAATACGGTCATTAATGAACAAAAATAATTATTTTATCGTTGATATGAACAAAAAATAGCATTTAAAGAATGAAGTCTAGAGTAAAATATACAAACATTGCAACTTTCTACCATCGTTAGAATGTTAAACATGAAAACATCTAATTGCATTTTTTATCGCAGATATAAATATACGTAAATTATTTCGTATATTTTACATTCTGAATTTCTATTTTATTTGGTTACGTTGAATTTCATTGATGACTACCAACTTTGAAAGTTGTGTAAATTAACAAGCGTTCCACGTTTATACTAAATTAGTTGCAAGTTGAACTAGTTGCATGTTTGCAGTTGTACTTTTAAACTCTCAAATGTTTATTTATTTGTTTATCGGGAATAAAACAATGATTATTCTTCTTTCCGCCAGATAAATTAAGTAGATTATACAACAATTCTGTGTTTAAATTGGCGTCAATTTACAACAATTGAATGTAGACTAAACAGGGAAATTAAACAAGTTTAGTTTAACAATAGAATCACGACATCCGTTCTGATTTAAATTCAATATCGCAACTAAACTAAAAAATAAAAATAAAAGCATCAATGGTATATTACGAAGCGAGGTTGAGAATTGTGGTTTTACAGACTCTAGGAAAATGTTTAAAAACCTCGCTCTCGCTCGGTTTTTAATTTCCTACATTCTGTAAAACACTTCACAAACGTGCGTTTTACATTATTTTTTGTCTGATGGTGTTTTCAAAATCACAAATTATAGTAAGATAATATCTTTGTTGCAAATATTTGCGTTTTTATGTAATGTAAACAACTGACTAACGTTAACAGTATGGGCAATGTTTATTAGTTGAAACAACAGGCCGTGAGACCAATTAGTGGTAAAATAACACGAGGCCGTGAGACCATTTAGTGATAAAATGACAGCAAGTACGTATTTATTGTTTTGTATTGTTTCAAATAAAGTTCAGTTCATTTAAAATGCAGTGATTTGTTTCGTATAATGTATATTAACACTACATTTTGAATATTTTTTTGTATATACATTGTACGTAGTATACATAGAGGGCAGTGGTTTTACTTCCCACACGTTGTGTACGTAGTACGATTTTTGCCTCCTCTTTCACTTAAATATCTAAAAAGAAATTCTGTACGATGATCGGTACCAGATGCCCTTAGGATACATAAGTTCAATGAATCAATTTAAAGAATAATTTTAGCCATTTTAATAAAATTGTGGTCATGCAACAAATTAATAAATATCATCATCATTATCACTCCAGGGATTAGGCAATTGCCCGTTCCGACTTCATAATGCATCAGCCCAACGTCTTCTAGGTCTTCCAACATCACGTCTTCCTCTTGCTTGATAATTTCTTGCTAACAATGGATATCTCTCCTTACTCATTCCATCCATGTGATCAATCCATTTCTGTCTGTAATTCGTGACTTTATCCAATAAAGGCTGTACTTTCAATTCTTCTCTTATATCCTCATTTTTATTCTATCAAGTCTTGTACATCCTTTTACTTGTCTTAGGAACCGCATCTACTCAGTCTGTATTCTATCCTTCTGTCTTTTCACTGGAGCCCAAGTTTCACATCCATACAATATTGTGGGAACCGCCATAACATTATACATTTTTATCTTGGTTTCTTTTCTAATTTTATTTTTGAATGTTCTCTGTATTGTTCCACACACCGTCTGAAATTTATTTATTTTGGAGTCAATATCTCTTTCCACATTGTAGCCAACATCACAGCCCAAATATTTGAAACTAGACACCTGTTCTATACTTTGATTTTCTAAAATAATTTTGGTTCTCACTGGATCTCTTCCTCTAAAAGCCATGGTCTTCGTTTTCCTTACACAAATCTTTAGATCGTATAATTTACATATTTCATTTAATGCATGCATTGATTTCTGTAAGTCGTCTTCATTTTTCTGTATTATGATTACATCCTCAGCATAGAGAAGATTATTTACGCACACTAATAAAGTGTGCATAAATAATCTTCTCTATGCTGAGGATATAATTTCAAGAAATGCATAATTGTTTTAATATATTTATTTCACTTAATTCATTTTGAGAATTTTCCTCATCATTCATGGTTTTCTCCAACCAATCTAAGAAATTAACATGAATTAAAAATAAATAAAAATACATAAATAACAACGGACTTAAAGACTATCAGTTTGCTACAAACATTCACAAATTTCCCTTAATTAAAGTTCTCCATCGTTCTCTGTCCTCTGTGTCTTCATCTGTTTCACCAAATTTCCTCATTGAATTTTGTTCTTCCAGGTTGTTCTTGGTTTTTCTTTTCTGTTCTTTCTTTCAATTTTCCATGCATAGATGGCCTTTGGTAAGTCTTCCATCCTGAATTCTTCTTACGTGTCCGAACTTTTCTAGCTTTCTGTGTTCAATCCCATCCATTATATTTTCTTCTGCATTCATCCATTTTCTAATTTCTGTATTACTATTTTTTTTCAGTCGAGTTTTTCTGGCAGCTCTTCTCCAAAAATCCATTTCAAATGAAGTTATTCTGTTGACATGTGTCATTGTCTTAATTTCCGATCCATATAACATTATACTTTCTAGTGTGGATTTATAAATTAGTTGTTCTGTTTTGTTATAGATGTTTTTAGTCCATAGTATAGAGCTTAACCCCTCCATGGTATCGAGGTAGCGTGGCTAGCGTGCTTAAATGATTTCGAGAGCTATGCCGGTAGCATTGCAGCCGATAGGGTTACCCATGCCGGACTGGTCGAAGGTGATAAGTCAGACGAAAAAAAGTACCTTCGTCGAAACAGTGACGATCTTTCACCGTAAAAATACAACCGTCAAGAAATGCGTACATGGGTTCAACTGGGGTAAAAAACCAAAGGGAAAGCGCCCAGTTGGTAGACCAATAATGAGGTGGGAGAATAAAATTAACTATGAGTTGAGGGAAGTAGATAATACAGGGAATGATTGGAAAATATTGGCTTAGGATAGGGATGTATGGAGTACTTATGTCCGCGCGGCCATGAAACTACGGGTTCGATAGTGACAGTGAGTTAGTTAGTTAGTTAGTATAGAGTTTAACATTCCTATGGTTTTCCTTCCATTACTAATCCGTTTTTGCTATTTCTTTATTTGATGTTCCATCTTTCTCTATAATTGATACCAATTAACATAAAACTATCGCTCTTCTTTATCTTTGCCCCATCTCTCTCTCTCTCCGGGTTTTTACAGCTGCTGCCGTCTTCCCGTGCCAAACCTCCAAAGCCTACGGTCTTGGGCATCTTCGATGCTTAGCCCTCTAGCTTGCATTACTGTCTTCATGTTTTCCTTCCATGTTAACCTTGGTCTCTCTCTTTTCTTCTTTCTGTTCGGATGCCATTCATATAGTTGCTTCGGCCATCGCTCATCTTCCATTCTTAAGACATGTCCTAACCACTTTAATTCCTTCTCCTCAATTCTTTCAATTATGCTTTCTTCTGCTTCCATTATATTTCTAATTTCCTTATTTGTGACATGTTCTAATTTAGACTTTCTGGCACTTCTTCGTAAATATCAATATATAATTAATCTGGGTCATTTGTTAAATGCTCTGTTTTGTTTTTGTTTATATTAAAAGTCCATTTCTGATCTGTTGTTGACAACATTTTTTTATTTTAGAATATACACATCGTACAACAACCCTTTGTTATAGTATAGTTGAGCTTCAGCATTTAATATTACCGGTACTTAATAATTTCAAATATTGTTTATAACTTATTTTACATTATATTATTGTTTGTCTCATCATCTTACCTCAATATTAATGTTGATTTGTTCTTGGACATGTTTCAAAACAATTCTGTTTTATCGTCAGCTTATCCAGACTGGTTTGATTTATGTTGCATTATGTTGCACATCCTGTATGTCGATTGTCAGCTCCATCCTGTGGTTGGCCAAAGAACCTCCAAACAAAGGTCACGCTCCGTCGGTATTTCAAAATTTATAACTCTGTTTTTGTTCTTCTGAATATATATTTTTTCCCGAAATAGTCGGCGCTTTTGTATTTTCTAACTGTTTTCATAATTTAGTGTCTGAATTATATTGTGTTTTTCAGACCAAACATGAGCAGCAACTGCAGATTTTTCTATTTCCCCATTTTTAATATTTCTTATGTGTTCTTTGGTTCTAATTTTTAGATTTCTTTTTGTTTTTCCTATATATATCCTTTCACAACCCATGCATTCAATTTGATATATTCCTGACTTTATATTTTTGTCAGTTTTTTTTCATTGTTGTTGGTTTTTATTAGTTTATTTAAACTGTAGTTATTTTTCGGTGCTAATTTAATATTAAACTTCTCAAATACCCAGGTTGTGCAACATAATGCAACGTAAATCAAACCAGTCTGGACAAGCTGACGATAAAATAGAATTGTTTTGAAACATGTCCAAGAACAAATCAATTTTAATATTGAGGTAAGATGATGAGATTAAAAATAATATAATTAAAATAACCTCAAAATATCACTTCCTAAAATTAAATATTATTTTACGTTTCCTTTATCTTATTCCTAAATCCTGTGGTAATAAGTAAACGAAGGGCAGGACATGTGGCGCGAACGGGGATGAAATACGTGCATGGAAGCTTCTTGAAAAACCAGAGGGAGAACACTCAGTTGGTAGACGAATAATTGAGGTGGGAGAATAACATTGACTATGATTTGAGGGAAGTAGATTATACAGGGAATGATTGGAAAACATTAGCACAGGATAGGGATGTATGGAGAGCTTATGTCCGCGCGGCCATATACACATGGGTTTCGATAGTGCCATTGTGTTAGTTAATAAGAAAATATGCTCATCTTCAATAACTCACTAAACTGCATATCCATCCATAGTAATTCTGCCCAAAGGCAGGTCCTTCACTGCAATTATAGCATTTTTTCATGCTATGCTTGCAGCTTTACTAGGGAATTGTAGGTGTGGTAGCTTCCCGTTGCTTTCCACACCGGTGAAGGATGATGATGACGATGATAAGGATGATGATGATGATGGCCATGTGATTTCGGGGACCATTTGGGCCTTCAAAGTTTTCCTGACATTTATCTTACAGGTGAGGAAAAACCCCGATAAAAACCTCACCCAGAAAAACTGCCCCGACCGGGGATCGAACCCGGGCCCGCTGCGTGACAAGGCAGCACGCTACCTCGAGACCACAGCGGTGGGAAAACTGCATATTATCTGTGTCAAAACAGTCTGTTAAATGGAATTGTGTTTTATATAAGAATCAATATTTCATTAAAATTTTAAAAAATCAAATGTTCATAAATAAATTAATTTATTGACAGGTATATTAGCAATGACACTGCTATCTAGAATAGCTATGACTTATCAGTGTATAGAGTGACGTGACTAGGTTTAACGGAGGTCATTTTTCAAACGGAATTTCTAATATGATCCAATGGACAATTTACACCAATAATTTCATTTTTCATGCACACATACGAATCTACATATCATGCATTGGTACATGCCACAATGGAAATGTCCGAATCATCCTGGAAAAAAATGGAGAAGAGTTAAAAAAATAAATAAAATCTAATTTAAAAAGGGTCTTTTTTTTGCAGTAATTTTGCAACGATCGTTAGCACGTGTGGTTCATGGGTCACAACTCAATTGGCACCAGTGAACTTCAAAGAGATTGGTGGGAAAGAGAAGGGATAAAGAGTTTTGGGGAGAAAGAGAGGGAATATTTTGCTGACGGCCAAATGAACCCTTTCGTTATATGACGTCATGAGCAAGCGGAAAATCGAATGTGCTCGATCGCATCATCGCTGCCACTTTGATACAAGCTTTGCATTTCCATATATTCAAAATTGCATATTTAACAACTCAACATCTACCGAACTGCTTTATAAAACTGGAGTTAATGTTGGCATCACTAGATATACAACTCTCTCCACATAATGTATATCTTATGTTTATCTATCTCCGTCCTAAGACAAAATTTTGTTATACAATCAACATACTAATTTATTCCTTTGTTTGTGGATCAGTTATGGCCATTTTTTTAAATTTCTAAACAAATAATATTGAATAGAATTATGTTGGAATAAAACAAGGGTGCAGTCTATCACCAATTTTATTTAATATTTATATAGAATTTATATTATTGAAATGGAAACAAAGCTGCAAAGGTATGGGGATCCCAATAGGCAACAGAGTTTTACTGACATTACAATTTGCTGATGATCAACTGGTTTTAGCGCAAGACAAATTTAATATGGAATTCACGATAAAAAGGTTGAAAAACACATATGAATCATGGGGTCTCACAGTAAATTTACTAAAAACAGAATATCTGGCAGTATATAGCAAAGAAAGAGACAATTTAATATTGGAGGAAGGAATCCAAATAAAGCAAGTGAAACAAACTAAATATTTGGGAATAATTATGGATAACATTGAAGGTATAGGCAAAGAGAATATAAAACATAGAAATGAATTGAGTAGCAAAATAATATCATCGTTAAATTCCATATGGTGGGATAAGCATATTTGAAAAGACACAAAATATATTGGTAAAACATTGGTGGAATCTGTTGCAATGTATGGAAGTGAAGTATGGAAAATAAATAAGTACTACAAGAATAGACTAATTGGTCTAGAAATGGTTTATTTACGCAGAAGTGCCAGAAAGTAAAAATTAAAACATGTCACAAATAAGGAAATTAGAAACATAATGGAAGCAGAAGAAAGCATAATTGAAAGAATTGAGGAGAAGGAATTAAAGTGGTTAGGACATGTTTTAAGAATGGAAGATGAGCGATGGCCAAAGCAACTATATCAATGGCATCCGAACAGAAAGGAGAAAAGAGGAAGACCAAGGTTAACATGGAAGGAAAACATGAAGACATTAATGCAAGCAAGAGGGCTAAGCATTGAAGATGCCCAAGATCGTAGGCTTTGGAGATTTGGCACGGGAAGACGGCAGCAGATGTAAAAACCCGAAGATAAAAAAAAACTAAAATCCAAATTAAATAATAAGTTTTAATGATCTATGGAGCAGAAATGTGGAATACAAGCCAAACTAAAGTCAAAATTGCAACCTGCAGAAATGTATTTTTTAAGAAGATCTGCACGAATTGAATTAGATATGATCAAGAACAGTATTATCCGATAAAATATTAATTTTAAATAAACAAGCAATTTGTTTTAATTTCCACTGTGTTATCGCCTGAATGGTTTAATTTTGTTCCTAAATAAGTGCATTCAATACTAGGTTTTAGTTCTTCTCCATTGTTGAAATTTATATTTTCCATTTCTTCTCCTATACACAGGTATTTATATAAAGTCCCCATTTTTGACATTCATCTTTTGGTTTTTTTTGCCACATATACAAATATGAAGTATACTATACAACTTATGTTGGCAAATGGTTTTAAAGTTGAATCATATACACTGTGATAATATACAGTATATTATGTATAGGAATATTGTACACGAGCATTTGGGAAGTGTCCAACATGCTGACGGTAGAACTAAGTACGATAAAGAACTTTAACAAAGGTTAGAACTAATATTAATAAATAATAGTTAAAAAAACGAAAACAACAATCTTTATTAGAAAACCGAACTAAAAAATGCAAAATAATTTCCAACACGCTCGGAATAAACTTAAAGTGGTTAACAATTAAAATCATCTCCAACACATCTAGAATAAAACTATAGTTATGTACAAAAATATAATTTTACCATCAAAAGCGTGGGGTGCTCTTTATGGTTTTTACATTTTCTTCTTAGAGACTTTACTTTTACCAATATCTGTTTATTATCAAATATATTAATTGGTATAGAGCACCACACGCTTTTGATGGTAAAAATATTGTTTGTAGATAACTCTAGTTTTATTCTAAATGTGTTGGAGATTATTTTTTTGTTATTAATAAATGAGTCAGAGAAAATGTTTTAACATCTCACTTCACAAAGTTGCGTATCTTCACGATACCGGTTTGAAAACTATAGTATTACTTCTATCTTCAGTCCAATTTGAGTTGAAATTTTGACTGAAGATGGAAGTAATACTATAGTTTTGAAACCGGTATCGTGAAGACACGCAACTTTGTGAAGTGAGATGTTAAAACATTTTCTCCAACTCATTTATTAATATAAATACCTCATAGTCTTTCCTCCCACTGTAAATTTAATTTTTAAAAACTATTTTTTTGTTGTTGACCACTTTAATTCTATCCCAAGCGTGTTGGAAATTAAAATAATTTTTCATTTTTTAGTTCGGTTTTCTAATAAAGCGTGTTGTTTTAGTTTTTTTTAAACTATTATTTTTTATAATAAAAATACAGTGAGAAGTCTAACTTCTCCTTATACTATTCAACTGTTTGAATAATAAAAGATAATCATAAGTCTAACTTCTCATTACACTATTCAACTGTTTGTATGTGGAACCAAAACAAAAGACAGTCAGAAGTCTAACTTCTCATTACACTATTCAACTGTTTGTATGTGGAACCAAAACAAAAGACAGTCAGAAGTCTAACTTCTCTTTATACTATTCAACTGTTTGAATAATAAAAGACAATCATAAGTCTAACTTCTCATTATACTACGTTGCAATCTTAACTTTTACTTACTTACTCACTGGCACTATCGAACCCGTAGGTTCATGGCCGCACGGACAATCTTAACTTTTAGTTCATAAAAAATTCCGTGCCCTAGTTATTACCATTCGTTGCCAATTATTTGTTATACTTTATTATTGTTTCATCTTGTTATATGTTTAAAATCAAATTTAGGAATTAATCGAAGTTCACATGCACGTTTATTCGGTTGAAGGAAGAAAAAAGTCACATGTTGACAGAAATTTGAAATGAACAGAAGCTGCAATAGCAGGGTCAATTTCATGCTCGGGGAATCAGAAATGAGATGGTTTGCAGATAGGGGTGATTAGGGTGAGATAGTGCTTGGGTATCGATTCAACGCACATGTACACCATATTGTACTGTTATTTTGCATTTGGCGTGTTTCCTCACCCATTCATCGCCTACACAATGCGTCTTTAGTGACCTCCAGCCGGCTGTGAACTCAGGACCAACGCTACTATTACAGCTGAATTTACTTCATACACAAGTTCTCTATTGTTATAGTTTACGCCTATAGTTATTTGTGGAAAGTGCATTTTTCTCCATGTGACGAGATAGAGGGACTAGATATAACCTGAGGTTCTATTTTCAAAATGTATATTATACATTATATAATGGAAATGGACAGCTAATGACAAATGAGGGAAATTTTGAGGAAGTGGCTGAATTCAAATACCTAGGAACAATAATCACAAATAGGAATGAGATGCAGAAAGAAGTTAAACATAGGCTCAATTCTGGAAATGCGTGCTATTATGCATTGCAGAGACTTTTGATGTCCCAACTCCTTTCAAAAAACGTTAAGCTGAAAATATAGGGCTATAAAACTATTATTCTACCAGTTATATTATATGGGTGCGAAACATGGACTGTTACTTTAAGGGAGCAAAGGAGATTACGAGAATTTCAGAATAAAGTACTTAGGAAAATGTTTGGATCAAAGAGAGATGAACAGACAGGTGAATGGAGAAGACTACATAACAATGAGCTACATGGTCTTTATAGGAAGCCATATATAATAAGAACAGTTAAGTCTCATATACTGCGATGGGCAGGACATGTTGTATGTATGGGGAATGAAAGACTTGCATGGAAGTTTCTTGTAGGAAAGCCAGAGTATTTATTTATTATTATATTTATTTATTTATTATAAGCGTAAATATGACATTCACTTCAATTAGTATTTACCAATAATAAATAACATTTATATTCTGTCATTTGTCGCATATATTATGATACATTTAATTTTCAAACTTAGGGGAATTCCACAGTTAAAATTATTTTTGTAACACATCTTAATAGCTGTTTTTTTTCAAAATATAAAATAAAGGCTTAGGAAATAAATGTAATAAATAATATTTATAAGATATACATTAAAAAATAGATTATTATTATTGTTTTGAATGGAGGTGTAAAACAAAGATGAATTTTGTTGAAGTATTTATTGCACCAAGATTTTTATTGCATCAAATTAAAAAAAACCTAAAATCTAAAAGCTGACCTAACGCAATTTAAGCACTCTAACCTGTGAAAGAATTCATCACCCAAAAATTAGTAGTAAGTTCTGAATATCTGAAGTATACCTGTACAGTTAATTAATACATGCTCAATGTTGGCTGCACTGGAAGAATATTCGTTAAAATCAATATGGCTGCCACGTCTTCATGTTACGTATGTGGTTAAATATCATAGAAAAATATATTGAAATAATCGTTACAAAAATGTAAGAATCATTGTAAATGGTGGGAAATCATTTAAAAAATGGAACCCTAAGAATAAAATTTGACAGAAGTTTATGAAGGAATTAAAAAACCCGCGTCACGTATGATATAAAACAAAGGGAAAGGGCAAGTTGACCTTAACCCTATAGCTATACCGGAAAAATAAATGAATGTGTGTTGCGATTCTTTTCCTAGCCACAAGTAGTACAAGGTGACGGAGGTCATACTTTACAATCCTCCTCTCAAACATGGATGCAATACATGCGATATGGGATGTTATTGCGAGTCAAGTCATATTGCATAGAAAAGAAAGCTGGTTCGCCTTTTCATTGCACTTGTGCTGTGTCAATACTGGATATTTCCTTTCCATAACAACAATCTGGAAATCTGTTCGGGGTTTTCTAGATATTGCTACCGGACGCAATTTCTATATCTCCAGCAGGAGTATATACGAAAATCTTTTCCTTCCTCACCCACTCTTCCCCATGTCCGAGGGATTCTACAAGATTCCTTTTTTCATTGTATTCGCTATCACAAGTGATCGCGTAACAGAGTATTGTAATTAGCTATATTAATACTTTCCTCTCACAATCATACAAGAAAAGAAAGCTAGCAAAAATTAAATGGTTATACGAGCCAAATGAGGTAAATTTAGAGCAATTGGGTAGTGTTAGACGGGAAACCACCAAGTTACTAAAGAGTAAAAAGAGGGACTATTTGAGAGAGAAGATTAATGATCTTGAAATGAATGCAAAAAATAGGAACATTAGAGAATTATATCAGGGGATTAGTATAGAGAAGAAAGGGTTTCAGGCTAGAACAAATATAATTCGGAATGAAAATGGGGATATGATTGCAGATTCCAAGAGTATATTAAATAGATGGAAAAGTTACTTTAATCAGCTATTAAATGTACATACACCTGAAAATATATAAACCTATTATTCTACCAGTTATATTATATGGGTGCGAAACATGGACTCTTACTTTAAGGGAGGAAAAGATTACGAGTATTTGAGAATAAAGTTCTTAGGAAAATTTTTGGAGCAAAGAGAGATGAACAGACAGGTGAATGGAGAAGACTACATAACAATGAACTACATGGTCTTTATAGGAAGCCAGATATAATAAGAACAGTTCAGTCTCATAGACTGCGATGGGCAGGACATGTTGCGCGTATGGGGAATGAAAGACGTGCATGGAAACTTCTTGTAATAATAATAATAATAATAATAATAATAATAATAATAATAATAACAACTTTATTTTACCTGGCAGAGTTAAGGCCTTAAGGCCTTGTCTACCACTCAACCAGGTTTAAAAAAAAAAATACAAACAAAAAATAGTCTTAAATCTAAATTACAATATATATCTATAAATATAAACGATTACAAGTTATGAATACAATACAATTAATATTTTTAATGTATTTTGATTTACTCTAAATTTAACGAATTAAATATATAATATGTACAAGATATATAAAAAAACGAGGAAAAGATTAATGGCATAGTATAAAATTAAATAAATAGAGAAAAATTAATTATTAGACAACAGGTAACTGTATAAGCGTGACTTAAAGGTGCCAAGTGTGCGGCAACCCCTGATATCTTGAGGAAGGAGATTCCAGGAGCGGGCGGAGGCTACTGTGAAGGAAGTAGAATAGGAGGAAGTGCTATGAAGAGGAATTGTTACCAGACTGCTATCTTGTGACCTAGTGTCAATATTGTGTAAGAGGATAACTTCTCAAATCTGGACGCCAGGTAACTAGGGATGTAGGAATTCAGAAGCTTGAAAAGTAGTGAAAGAGAGTGCAATTTACGTCTGTCAGTAAGACGGAGCCAAGAGAGGTCATTAAAGTGTTCGGAAATATGGTCATAACGGCGGATATTGAAAATGAATCGAACGCAAGCATTATGAACACGCTGCAGTCTCTGCGACAAGTCATAGTTTAGATCATTATATATAATGTCACAATAATCGAAGTGTGGTAACCACAAGATTCTGCACAAGGATTTGTTTTAACGAAACTGGGAGAAAATTCTTTAAACGTCTAAGATAATGTAAGATGGAGAAAGCCTTTTTACATATGTGTTTCACTTGTGTTTGCCAGGTTAAATTTGCGTCTAGATGTAGTCCAAGATCTATTACTGAAGAAGAATAAGGGATAATTATATCATTTATAGTAATGTTTGGAAGTGTAGATATGTCAAAGGTTGTAAGCAGTCTTTGTTGTCCCATTAGAATTACTTGTGACTTGTTAGGATTTAGATTTAGACCGATACTTGAAGACCAGTTAAAGATGGATATGAGATCGTCATTCATTTTCATCAAGCTGTTATAGAGAGAATGAGGAGGTGAATGTAGGTAAATTTGGAGATCATCAGCATAGAGGTGATAACGGCAGTGCTTTAGTATAGTTGGCAAATCATTTATGTAGATTGAGAAAAGAAGAGGTCCGAGAACACTGCCCTGGGGGACTCCAGCCGGCACGTTACGCCAAGTCGAAGATCTAGAGTTTAATGAAACGTATTGTTGACGACCGTGCAGGTATGAGTCGAACCAGGATACAGCGCTGTCAGACAAATGTAGGTGCTTGAGCTTGTAGGAAAGCCAGAAGGAAAACGCCCAGTTGGTAGACCAAGAATGAGGTGGGAGAACAACATTAACTATGATTTGAGGGAAGTAGATTATACAGGGAATGATTGGAAAGCATTAGCTCAGGATAGGGATGTATGGAGAGCTTATGTCCGCGCGGCCATGAACCTACGGGTTCGATAGTGCCAGTGAGTAAGTAAGTAAGTAAGTAAGTAAGTAAGTATCATCACTATGATTAGAATCATATTCATTATTATAAAACTGGTCAACATGATTTTACACGTTTTATATTAGCTTCACCTGTATCTATCTATGTAACGCAATCTTTCAACGCGATTTTCACCCACTTAAAATCATTGGATCGACTTGAAACTTTGTATACGTGTAAAGGACCAATGGCAATACAATAATTTCATAAATGTTTCCTAAAATTCTGGCCAGAATCATCAGAAAATAAAAAAATAATAATCGGTATAATAGGTTGCGGACTTACCAACTTTATAGTCAATCGTTATAAGAGCTCAGTTGGTAGAGCGGTAAACTGTAGTGGTATATCATTTCAGTAATCCGGCTGGGAGGATCTTTTTTGTTAGAAGAGTATTACTTTAGCTCTTACTATAATAGTATCGAATTTAAAGATATTTACATTTTTATCTTATTCTGTAAAATATTAAAACTAAAAAATAAAAAATAAACAATACTTCAAAAAAACTAAAACAACACGCTTTATTAGAAAACCGGACTATAAAATGAAAAATAATTTTAATTTCCAACACGCTTGGGATAAAATTAAAGTGGTCAACAAAAAATCATCCAACACATTTAGAATAAAACTAGAGTTATCTACAAAAAAAAAAAAAAAAAGAATTTTACCATCAAAAAGCGTGGGGTGCTCTATATCAATTAATATATTTGATAATAAGCAGATATTGGTAAAAGTAAAATCTCTAAGAAGAAAATGTAAAAACCATAAAAATCACCCCATGCTTTTGACGGTAAAATTATTTTTTTATATATAACTCTAGTTTTATTCTAAATGTGTTGGAGATGATTTTTTTTGTTGACCACTTTAATTTTATCGCAAGCGTGTTGGAAATTAAAATTAGTTTTCATTTTTTAGTTCAGTTTTCTAATAAAGCGTGTTGTTTTAGTTTTTTTTAAACAATTATTTATTTGCCTCATGAGTGTCAATAGATGTAGTAGAATTTTTATCGGGTTTTCAAATATGTATTCGGAATTCTCCATCGCCCACAGTTTTTTTTTTGTTTTTATTTCAATTAATGGATTTAAATAATATTATTTTAATAAACTTTTTTTTTGTCCATTTAATAACTTGGCGCAGTGAGCGATCAGCACGGGTAACACTTTCATCAGGAGATTTCAGCTATGGAAAAGAGATATCAAGGTAAATGGAATCCTTATATGCTGGCCGATTATTGCTGGACCATCAAGAGGGATGCACCACAGGCGAAATATAGCAGAAAATCGTCATTTCGTACTTTCTAGACGAGTCCGAATGTTTGAATATTGTGTAGTTACGAATGTAGAAAATATTAAAGTGTTCCTGTCTCTCGGAAACTTTGCATGATGGAGAAAACCCGATATTATATTTGAATTCAGGAAAAAAATTATTTCTGAGAAAAAAAGTTTATTTTTTGTTGCTCA
Organism: Diploptera punctata; assembly: GCA_030220185.1. NCBI lineage: Eukaryota > Metazoa > Arthropoda > Insecta > Blattodea > Blaberidae > Diploptera > Diploptera punctata. Next base: position 47,713 of record JASPKZ010000796.1, read on the forward strand.
GTGTAATCAATCATATAAAAGTTTGCCTTGTTTAGCATGAATATACCAGTGACCGACGAGTCCTCTTTTAAATGCCCATGCAGCCTCAGAGATGTCCTGGAATGAACTCATAAGCACATGCCCTTCAAGTCCTTGTGTAGTCAAAAAGTATGTATGTGATCCAAAGTTAAAAATCCCTCCGTACAGATCATCTCTCTTTATTACCCTCCATGTGGCAAGTAAAAGTGCATACTACTCCACTAAGCAATCTGTGCAGGCAGAAAATATGCTAACTACCATGCTGTCTTTCTCTTTCTTGCCATGTTGCTATTTGCTGTTCTCTGTGTATGTTGTTTCCCCGACGTCGGGGAACTTCAAGCCTCGAGACCACGGCCTACAGCCCGGAAATCTTCTTCAAGATCATCATAGTAACTCCGGCCGTGAAAACCTAAGTCAAGGCTATAGATCTTAGTGGTCCGTCCTTCTACGCGGTCATTGGCGAAATGACTTATTTGACAACCCTCTTACTATTGGGGTTACGTGTAGGAATGGGCTGTTCCTTCTCATTAAATGCTGCTACTTCTGATTTATTGTGAGTCTGGTAACGGAGAGACCACAAGCACTTTTAAATGATCCGACCGACCGCTTGAGCCTTTCGTGCTTAAGTTACTAATTTAACAACCATGTTAAGATCTTTCACACGTGATTAAGGATTCTCTGCCCACGCTTCAAGTTGAACCGTTCAGTATGTGATCGGATGTACTGTCTTCTCCTACATCCCTTCCATAGATTCTGGGGGGGGAAAAAAAAAGAGCCACACTATACTGCATCCACTGTATTCTCCGAACTTGACGTATTTCATTCACGACAGTGTTGGCCGAAGAAGGATGTTCAGTGAGAGTTGCACACTTCATGTTATGTGCGGGGTTAGCAGACATAAAGCTGACAACACCTCATCAATTATCAAACCTTACTAGCGCGATATAACTAAGCATCAGTGAGCAATGCTTGGTTGTGGCAGACATCTACAACACCCACTTCAAACATACCCGGTTGTTGGCAGTCAGATGGGCGAATTCGTAAGGACCTAGTACAACCCATCAGTATACCCTAAACGTCAGAGCCTGAGAATATGGCGGCACGGGTATAGGCTCTAAAACTTCTCCGTCATACCGCCAGTGCAGAGGTTCGACTTAGTGTGATAATATACAAACGGAAAGGTTTAACGATGCCCCGAGGGGGTGAGGAGACAGGGGGAGGAATTTATATGAAGTTTTAAAACGCATGAAATTTCAATAAGTAATGCCCCGAGTGATTCCCAAAATTATCAATATATCCACGACCCACTAAGTAAAGGAAGGAAAGTGAATTATCTAGAGAATTTGGAAATCAAGAGTGGCATTTGTTAGGATCATTTAACGAATAAAATTAAGCTTCTTTGACTAAAAAATAATTATTTGAAGTGAGTTACCGGTGTTTTAAAATATTTATTATAGTTAATGTAGAAAAGGCGATGTTTGAAAACAAATGAGAAATGTGAGGGTATGTATATTACACTACAAATCGATCCTATTATTTATTGTCCAAATAGGATCCTACTATTGTAAAGATTGTAAGAAATTGCACTCGCTAGTGGAAGCACTAAGTGAAACACATATAACTATTATAATCAACATTATAGGGTTAATCATTTATGTTTTGAATAAACAACTCAGTAAAATCACTGTATCTATTCCATTATTGCCTATATTCAATGTATTTGTGGGAGAAGAAGAATAATGGTCGAACCTGTTCAGAATATTAAAAAAGGAGGAGCTTTCTTTATCAAAAAAGCAGGAAGCTGATAAAGAGAAATCGATAAAGAAGCGAGGTGAAACAACACCTGTCATTGGTGTAAAACAGAATTCCATGGAACGCTAATGGGTCATTGGCATCAACCATTTGCGAACATGAGTTAACTAGCTCACAATTAAATCAAGTATTCCTGTTATATACAGCTTCAAGTTCGATTCTTGGACGCACAAAAGACGTAACAGAAAGTGATTTTCGCTTGGAAGGATAAGGTAGGGCACGCATAATCTCCTTAGTTGAAAGGGTTAATGCAATAACCGCAAAGTTGGTCACACTTGTACTAAGTTTTACGTTGCCTTCATTTTTAAGTTGAGGGAGGGAAATTTGCGGCGGGCACAGCAAAATCAGTGGATCAGTTGCGGCAAATATGGAGCGTTTCAATGCTGACAAACATTTTTCAAACGCTCCATTGAAGAATCAAAATGCGTGTCATAAAATCCACCCATAAGCGTCTCTCATTTTCGGAACCCGTCTTTCATCCCTAGTATTTATGGACATAGCGTTAAAAACTAAATCTCAAAAATTCATAACAGTCCTTGTGTATCATAACATATTCCGATAATATGAGCAAACAAAAGAAAAACGGTTTGTCTGTCTCCAGAACGAAAAATATATAACTCTGATAGTCATTGCGTCTCCTGAATTCAAATATTATATAGAGTTTTTTCCCTGTCTCCATCACGCAAGGTTTCCGAGATAACAGGCCTTGAGTGTATAGTTTCAAACTACTTTAATAGTTTCTACATTCGTAACTACCGATTATTCGAACATTCGGGCTCACGTAGAAAGTAATACATGATTCTTTTGTGCTATGATGGTGTCACCTGTGGAGGCATCTCTTTTGATGGGGCGACAACAATCATCGAGCCAGCATATTATGATTCCATTTTGCCTTGATGATATCTGATTTTCCGTAGCTGAAATTATTTAAAGTATATCTTGTTTGATTTTATTTTCAAACAATGGGCCAAATGCACGAAAAAACCGTTTATTAAAAAGTCCTTATTTAGAAATCCAGGTCAATGAAATGAAATAAGACGACTGTGGGTGATTGAGCAATTCCGAATACAGATTGGGGAACACGATTAAAAAATCAATAAGTACAACTATTGGTTGCTCCTGAGACAACAATCATGTTGACAAAAAAAACAGTATTTATGGCGATATTTTTTTTTTATTTAATGTGTTGATTTTTGACTGAAATAACACGTGTTGTCCTGTTTTAAAAACAATTTTTTTTTGTTGTACTCAAGAAGGAAGAAGAATATGTTTTATTCACAAATTGCATTTTGTACGAGCAAGTGCTCATGCTCAGCGGTTACAGTTCAGTTAAAAAAAGATTACCAATTGTAGAAAATATACTTTTTTCAAAGTGTTTAGTTAAGAAAGAATAGGGAAAACATATATAGGCACGGATATTGAGATGCAAACAGTGTCAAATATCACCACAAATAACTCACTGACAGTATCGAAACCGTAGGTTCATGGCCGCGGAGACATAAGCTCTCCATACATCCATATCCTGAACTAATGTTTTCCAATCATTCTTTGAATAATCTACTTCCCTCAAATCACAGTTAATGTTATTCTCCCACCTCATTCTTGGTCTACCGTTTACCCTCTAGTTTTCCTACAAGAAGCTTCCATGCATATCTTTCATTCCCCATTCGTGCCACATGTCCTGTCCATGCAGACTAAGAGACATAACTGTTCTTATTATATCTCGGATCCTATAAAGATCATGTAGTTCACTGTTATGTAGTCTTCTCCATTCACCTGTCTGTTCATCTCTCTTTGGTACAAAAATTTTCCTAAGAACTTTATTCTCAAATGCTCGTAAATTCCTTTCCTCCCTTAATTAACAGTCCATGTTTCACATCCATATAACACAACTGGTAGAATAATAGTTTTATATATTTTCAATTTAACGTTTTTTTAAAGGAGTTGGGACGTCAAGAGTCTCTGCAATGCATAATAGCATGCATTTCCAGAATTGAGCCTATGTTTAATTTATTTGTGCATCTCATTCCTATTTGTGATTATTGTTACAAGGTATTTGAATTCAGCCACTTCCTCAAAATTTCCCTCATTTTTCATTAGATGTCCATTATATAATGTATTTCTATGTGTGGCCATATATTTAGTTTTATTGATATTTTCTTCCAGTCCCAATTTCTTAGTGTTACTCAATAGTGTGTGCGTGTTGTCATTTAGTATCACCTCGCTATCGCCCAATAGTACATCATCAGCATAAACTAACAGCTTATTAATACCATCTTCCTCTAAAGATATTATGGCATGCTCTAGTACAAAATTAATAGTAGAGGAGATAGTGCATCTCATGACTTCAAACCATTGTGGATTTCAAAAGTATCCGAGAACTGTTTGGCTACATGCACCCTATACTTTGTGCCATCTATACACATTCGTGTAAGTCTAACTTTTTAGGATTCCGAACTCCAGCAGGATACTATATAACTTCTCCCTCTTAATTGAATCGTTTACGTATAGTTGATGTACAGTACCATTATAATCTCATTTCTTATCTGAAATCTGTCTTATACTAAAAATTTGATCTGTTGTAGATCTGTGTCTTCTAAATCCACATTGATTTTCTCCTAGAATGTCAACAATATAGGGAGAAAGTCTGCTTACTAATATATTTGTGAGAATGTTGTACGAAGTTGGAAGTAATGAGATGTCCCTGTAGTTGTTGTAGTCAGTTTTATCTCTTTTCTATTAAATTGTTATGACTATTTAACTCATGCCCCAAATGGGAGTCAATGACCAATCACGTTTCAATGATTTCTGTATTACAACCAATCAGAGACGTGTTTCACGAAATAATTATCAACGTTAGGATTATCATATATTAAGCAAAGCTCCTCCTTTTTAATATTCTGAACAGGTCTGACCGTTATTTTGCAGTGACTGAGCCTATAACAAATACGGCTACCAGATTGTATATAATAGTGCTTACATGTCAACATTTGTAGCAATTGATTATACCACCAAAAAAAGAAACCACTGTTTGCACTTTCTTAAATGTATACGACATCAAAAATGAATTAATATACAGATTGATGTGTTTCATTTTTTCTCCACTAGAGAGCATTCTTACAATATTGCGTTCCTTTGGCAATAAATAGTATGATCTGGTTGCAGTGATAAACAAAAGAAGCAGTAGAAGCGTAGGCTACCTATCGTTTCTCATTAGTTTTCAAACATCACCGTTTACTTTAAATATAAAAATATTTTTAAATAACTGTAGTTAAATAATGATTTGTGAGTAAACAGCTTTATTTTATTCGTTAAATAGTCCTAACAAATGCCACTCTTGATTTCCAAATTCTCTAGATAAATTCACTCCTCACTTCGTGAGTCGTGAATTTATCGATAATTTGGAAATCACTCGTGGCATTACTTATGATAATCGATTCTTTCCATTCATCTGGAAGAGCTTACTTTTTCCAAATCATACTAAGCAACCGGGCTACCTTGCCCAGCAATTTCGATCCAATTAGGATCGCAATCAGCGATAACCCACTAAGATCGTAATATAGTAAGAACGCACTCTAATAGAGAGAGAAAAAAAGAAACACACCAGACTGTATATTATAACCAATATTACAGGTTATTAATTAACTTTTGTTACACATTTAGAATCAGATTTGCATAAGCTCCAACCTAATGCCTTCAAAATATTAAAACATTTGAGTAAAGATATTAAAGAATCTACCAAAATTAATTGCGCAGTAACAAAAGAAAATTCTTTCAATTATTATAAAAAGTCTTTGGACTGACAATAGCTATGAAGATACAATTTTCCGAAATAATAATGAGAACGATTCCATAATATCATCGGAATAATTGAACAATAGTTTAAAGAAATTATAAAATGGGAAGGCATCTGGCACAGATGGCTTGAATTCTGAATTGTACAAATATGCAGGCAAACAGTTCCATGAAAGACTGTTGTCCTTCTTTAATCATGTATTCAAAAATGCAGATATACCACAAGAATGGAAGACAAGCATTGTTATACCCCTGTTCAAGAAAGGAGACAAGAGAAAAATGGACAACTATAGGGGAATCAGTTTGTTAAACACATGCTACAAAATTTATGCAGACATTTTAAATGGAAAATTGAAAAGTTTCAGTGAAAAATTCCTTATGGAATGTCAAAATGGATTTAGGAAAGGACGATCTTGTATTGATTCAGCATTTTCTGTTAAACTATTGCTTGAAAAAAGAAGAGAATTCAACTTAGAAACACATTTTGCTTTCATAGATTTTGAAAAGCATTCGACACAGTCAAGAGATCAAAACTCTAAATATATTGGAAGACAGAAATATACCAAATTTACTTCGGCAGAACATACAAAATATTTACAAAGACAACACCATAAAGATGATTAAATTGAATAACAGATTTTCTGAAGAAGGAATTATAAATCGTGGTGTGAGACAAGGCTGCCCCCTATCCCCAACACTCTTTGCAATTTATATCAATGAAGTAATATGTTGCTGGAACAAAACATATAAATTTGGAATAAGAATATCAGAAAAAAGAAAATTAAACACCCTATTGTTTGCAGATGACCAAATAATAATAGCAAATTCCGAAGATAATCTACAGAAAGGTCTGTATGAACTTAACAAAATTACGGAAGAATATGGATTAAAGATATCTACAGAAAAAACAAAAATTATGGCATTTCAAGGTGTAGATCCTGTCAGAAGTAAAATTGTACTGGACAATAACATTTTGGAGCAGGTGAATAAATTTACATATCTAGGATGCAATATCTCATATGAAGAAGAAAAGGATGTAAATGCAAAAATATCTAAATTTTTAAGAATTTTAGGGTTAATAAATTCTATCTTCAAGCCACAGTTAGTCCAAAAGCATTCAAGACTGAAAGTGTATAAAACACTGGCTCTTCCAATTCTTTTGTATGGTAGCGAAGTATGGACGTTGAAACAGAAGGATATACAGAGACTTAGATCTGCTGAAATGAGATATCTTCGGAGGACTGCAGGATACACACTACTAGATCACAAAAAATGAAGACATCTTAGAAGAATTACACATGGAATCTTTACAAAACAAAATTTCTGATTATAAGTCAAGATGGATACAACATGTTCATCGAATGGAAGATCTCAGAATACCCAAACTAATGTTAAGATATCAACCTGCAGGAAGAAGAAGACCAGGACGTCCACTCAAAAGACTTCTGGATGGTGTTTCTCTTGAGGCCGAAACAGGTCAACAAATGACCTAAATTCGTGAATGTACTATGATGATGATGATAATTAACTTTTTTAGGAAAAAACTCAGTAAAATCATTATCTAATAAGACAATTGAACACACAATTATAAAATGTGTAGTTCGAAGGAATCTGGTAATTATTTTCCACATTCAACGTGTTTGTTTGAGTCAGTCACTGCTAAATAGTGCTCTGACCTGTTCAGAATATTAAAAAGGCGGAGGTTTCTTTATTTTGGAAATTCGAAAAATAGCGAGGAGAAACACGAGTATCATTGGTTATAAAACAAAATTAATTGAAACGTGATTGGTCATTGATTCCCGTTTAGGGCTTGTGTTAAATAATCATAACTAGGGCTAGGATTTTTATGTACTAAAAGTAAAGATTGCAACGTAGTATAAATGAGGAGTTAGACTTCTGACTGTCTTTTTTTTTGTTTCATACACAAACAGTTGAATAGTATAATGAGAAGTTAGACTTCTGACTGTCCTTTGTTTTTGTTTCATACACAAACAGTTGAATAGTATAATGAGAAGTTAGATTTCTGTCTTTTGTTTTTGTTTCATACACAAACAGTTGAATAGTATAATGATAAGTTAGACTTCTGTCTTTTGTTTTTGTTTCATACACAAACAGTTGAATAGTATAATGAGAAGTTAGACTGCTGACTATTTTTGTTTTGTTTCACACACAAACAATTTAATAGTATAAAGAGAAGTTAGACTTCTGACTGTCTTTTGTTTTTGTTTTATACATAAACAGTTTAATAGTATAATGAGAAGTTAGATTTCTGACTGTCTTTTGTTTTTGTTTCATACACAAACAGTTGAATTTTTTTTGTTTTTGTGATCCCACAACAGACCCGGAGGCCCTTGGGGTAGTAGGAGGTTAAGGCTCCCACTTTTTTCTAGACAATCGGCACTTTTATGTCAGCCGGGTTGTCAGCCCTGCGTGACGGCCGCCTTTACCCCAGAACAAGCGTCTGGTACTCATTTCCGTTAGAGGCTGAGTCGACCCCAGGGCCATAGTGCGGCCAGAGGGTTTGGGTCAGTTTAAAAATCCTGACCCCAACGGGACTTGAACCCTCGACCCTCCGGCTTGTAGCTCAGTGCCTTAACCACTACGCTACGGCGTGCCCCCAAACAGTTGAATAGTATAATGAAAAGTTAGACTTCTGACTGTCGTTTGTTTTAGTTTCATACACAAACAGTTGAATAGTATAATGAGAAGTTAGATTACGATTGTCTTTTGTGTTTGTTTCACACACAAACAGTTGAATAGTGTAATGAGAAGTTAGACTTCTGACTTTCTTTTGTTTTGTTACACACACAAACAGTTGAATAGTATAATGAGAAGTAAGATACTTACTCTTCCATTTTCCTTAGAAGTCTAGTGTTCCCTATGTCATAACAGCTTACATGCAGCCACTCTGTAAGTATATTCAAATTGTATTATGCAATTTCATTTACATTCCATGTAACTACTAAATCGCAATGCTTATGTTAATATTATGTCGTATTCGTATTATACAAGTAGACGTTAGAGACTGAATTCTGCTGATACATATTCAGTACCGATCCTGCTAGGATATATTCCAGCCCCTGGAGAGAGATTAAAGTTCCTGACCCTCCTGTCTGGAATCAAACTAGAGCTGTTCAGAGACGAGACATGCATTCTGAGCAAATCTTAGGTACAGACTACAATATCAACACGTTTTAATTTGTATGTATATAAGGACTTTATTAGACTAAAAGTAAGATACATACAATGTTATTTACAAATATGGGTCGCACGGGCAGTAAGCCGTACGTGCTGTTGACAGTCCGTTACAATAAGTTGATGTTTAAAAAAAACAAAAAAAAAATAAACACAATAATATTACAATTAGATATCAATACAATTACATTATACATTAACTTAGTTATGTAGAATTATTAACAATTAATGGTATTGCAATAGTGTAAACCGCTTCATGTTTGTTGGCGCATGCGCATGATACATGATTGGAACCTAGATTTTTTTTGGCGTCACGAATTGTAAAGAATCGCCGAGTTTAGACCTACTTATTTGGACATGGAACAAAATTTACTTTTCTCAGATGTAATGAATATATCAATTAATTTTGTGGGTCTCAAAAAGTATCAAGGTTAAAAATTCAATTTCACAGCTTCTATCTTCTACTCGGACGGCTCCGTGGCGCAAGTGGTTAGCAGCTCGCCTCTCATGGCTGGGGTCCCGGTATCGAGTCTCTGAAACTCCATATGGGTTTCACAGTGGACGAAAAGAACCTTGGGCAGGTTTTCTGGTGGTTTTCTCCCCTTTTTCCCTGCCGCAATTTCATTCCACCATTTTCCGTACTCATTTCCTTCATTTCGTTTCATTTCAATTATCTGCCCCTCTCGTGGTGCGTCAGGTGCGGTGGCCGGCACCTTCTCATTCACAGACCTCTATATAAGGGGCTTCATCTCATATCATCCCTCGACCCAACCTTAAGTTCGACTAACTAACTCGCTGGCACAATCGAAACCGTAGGATTATAACCACGCGGATATAAGCTATTCATACATCCCTATCCTGAGCTAATGTTTTACAATCATTCCTTGTATAATCTACCTTCCTCAAATCATAGTTACTGTTATTTCCCCCTCATTCTTGCTCAACCAACTGGGCGTTTTCCCTCCGGTTTTCCTACAAGAAGCTTCCATGCAAATCTTTCATTCCCCATTCGTGCCACATGTCCTGCCCATCGCAGTCTATGATAATTAACTGTTCTTATTGTATCTGGCTTCCTATAAAGACCATGTAGTTCATTGTTATGTAGTCTTCTCCATTCACCTGTCTGCTCATCTCTCTTTTGTTCAAAATTTTTCCTAAGAACTTTATTCTCAAATATTCGTAATCTCCTTTCCTCCCTTAAAGTAAGAGTCCATGTTTCGCATCCATATAATATAACTGGTAGAATAATAGTTTTATATATTTTCAGTTTAACGTTTTTTTTAAAAGGAGTTGGGACATCAAGAGTCTCTGCAATGCATAATAGCACGCATTTCCAGAATTGAGCCTATGTTTAATTTCTTTGTGCATCTCATTCCTATTTGTGATTATTGTTCCTAGGTATTTGAATTCAGCCACTTCCTCAAAATTTCCCTCATTTGTCATTAGCTGTCCATTTACATTATATAATGCATTTCTATATCTGCCTATATGGTTAGTTTTATTGATATTTACTTCCAGTCCCAGTTCCTTAGCGTTAGTCAGTAGTGTGCGCGCGCTGGCCTTTAGTATCTATTCGCTATCGCCCAATAGTACTACATCATGAAGTCTGACACGAGTTAGTGTTTATTTTTATCTTCTACGTCTGAGACCATCTTGCTGGACAGTGATCTTAGTTCAAAATAGTAATAAAATTTAGGTACTTCCTATGTTGTTATTACTCTTAATTTTTTCCTCACATTTTACGAAAAACGAAACAATCTTGGTAACATATCAGTATTATTAGAACACAATATATCAGGAATAGACACAAGAAATACAGAATAGAATGAAGTAATTCCGTTTGAAATCTTGTATTTGAAGGAGGGACCACGTTTGTACGAATAAATCACTTGCAGTAGAAGTCGCAACATCTCACGCTCCGCACGTACCAACGATAACGAGCGAATCAAGAAAAAGTGCGTGTACAAAGTGTCCCAAAGTGCGAATATCCCAACAAGAAATTATTCACAACTCGTGACAAGAAATGGCTATGAGAAACATGACGCATAAACTGCATGCACACCTCAATATCCAGGCTTACATGAATACATATATGTAGGCCTATTAATTAAATAAAAATAAAACCTAGTTTTATTTGATTTTCATATTTATTAAGATATAATTCAGTGACAGCTGTTTCGGTTCACTCTACCTTCTTCAGACATGTTAACAAATTATGAATTGTGTTCCAACTGATCTAAGCAACAATGTAACAATATTTATTTAAATTTTTAAATTTAACAAAGGGGATTCATTCAAATCAAGTTGAGAATTTAACAGTTTTTTACTACTTTTAAATTTATTAATTTCTACAGCCTCCAAAAGATCTAACTTCTTACCCTTATCACAAATATGTAAAATTTCAAAATTTGGATCGAAACAATGATTAAATTGGAATAGGTGGCTAGCATATTTTGAATATTCTAAATTTCTGTTATATGCTCTCATGTGTTCCTTTATCCGAGAGATAAAAGGTCTACCAGTTTGTCCTATATAGACATTGTCACATGTGCCACACTCCAATTTATATACACCTGATAATTTTTCTTTTTTTTTTTTGTTTTGGTTTTATTGTTTTTTATTATATTTTGTAAAGTTTTATTAGTTTTAAATGCCACATTAATGTTCAACTTTTTAAAGTGTTTAGATATTTTATTTGAAAGTGGGCCTATGTATGACATTACGACATATTTCTTTATGTTTTCTTTGGGTAAAGGAAAAACTATGTTAATTGCTTTTTTGAAATGGACCTTCTTAATTAAACATTCTATAATTTCAGGGTCGCAGCCATTATTAACAGCCAATTGTTTAATAATATTCAATTCATTATTATATTCCAAGGGTGAAAGAGGGATATTTAAAAGTCTATGAATGTAACTATTAAAGGCTGCCATCTTATGCCTTTAATAGTTACATTCATAGACTTTCAAATATCGTATGGCCATCATCATAATCATTATCATTATCATCCTTCACCGGTGTGGAAAGCAACGGGAAGTTACCACACCTACAATTCCCTAGTAAAGCTGCAAGCATATCATGAAAATGCTATGGTTGCAGTGAAGGACCTGCCTTCGGGCAGAATTACTATGGATGGATGGATGGATGGATATCATAGATCTTACTTTATTGATCCAATTTTCATTCAGTATTTAATTGTGATTGCTATATTCTTATACAGCATGTGTTCTGGTTGTGAGGAAGAGGAGACCAAATTGCATTAACTCCACCAGGCTAAATAAATGAAAATAAATAAAATACTTTTAATCTCTTAACATTATTTGTAATCTCGTAGTTAGTACGTTAGTGGAATGAATATGATATTAAAAATGATGCAAATGTTTTATTTTGTAAAAATAAAACACATGCGATTAAGCCAAACACCTCATTACATGATAAATAATTTCAGCCACGTTAAGTCGGTCATGGGGTTTGTACTCGGGGCGCCACGGATAGAATGGAGCATTGGATTTCCTTATTAACTTTTTTCTAACGCCTAGAGTGCAAAACTGCCATTCTCTTCCTCGACTTCTATGTCCTTCATTTTATAGGTCTCTGGAATTCCCTAATGTTAATTAGATTGTAACCTGTCTCATGAATTGGTGAATGAATTTACTTCAAACTTTCAGGGAATATTTTACAAACCCCTGCGCCATTTACAATCCACCCCTGCACATTCTATAAAAGTAATCGTTCTAATATCTACTTATTATTATTATTATTATTATTATGATTATAATTATTATTAATATTATTATTAATTATTATTATTATTATATCTGCCCTAAATGGAATATATGTGACAAACATATCTTTCAAGAAACAAAAAAAACTATTTTTATTACAATAATCAGAAGCATTATTTACCTATGGAACTGATGTGTGGACTTTAAATGCACAATGAAAAAAGAAATTGCTTTATTTTTTTTTTTCGCCACCTGAAATGGACAACTTTGAGACGTGCTGCAAGAATATCCAGGAAGGATAAAATCAAAAATTTCATGATATAAAAGAAAAAATTGCAGGTGACAATATTCAATATTAGATTTTTATAAAAAAAAGAAACAATTAAATTTGTTACGGACAACATTAGAAGAATGGAAGAAGGAAGACGACCTAAGATAATCATGGATTGGGAACCACAGGGAAGGAAAAATAAGGGTAGACCAGCTATTACGTGGATTCAGGGAATCAATGAAACTAAGAGGGAATGGGAAATAGAAGAAGATATATGGATGAACAGACAAGAATGGAAAAATGTGTTGAAACAAATGTGTAGTTTAAACTGTGAACATGGGTACCGGAAAAATGTATATTCATTCTAAAAGCCGGAATAATAAATTATTATTATTATTATTATTATTATTATTACTATTATTATTATTATTATTATTATTATTATTATTGAATTCACATTTATATAATTAATTAACAAAATAGAAAAATTAATGTTGGTTGGAAAATTTCACCTTTACTTAATTAACGAATAAAAAATTGTATAAAAAGTGTTAAAATGTATTAAACCATCAAAAGTGCAGAGACACACAAGAATGAAAATCTATAAAGTTCTCGCTAGACCCATAATCTGTTATGGCAGTGAAGCTTGGACCATCAGAACTCAGGATGACCGTCATATTACAGCCACGGAGATGAAATTTCTGCGACGAACTGCAGGTTATAACCTTCTAGACCATCAAAGAAATTCAACAATAGCCAGAGAGTGAAACATCGTACCTATATCTGAATACCTCCAAGAATATAGAAACAATTGGCTAGCCCATATTCAGCGCATGGATCGTCACAGAATACCAAAACAAATTCTTCACTACATTCCTCGAGGCAGAAGATCTGTGGGTCGACCTTTTCGGAGATGGCGGGAGACCGTAACGGGCCACTGGGCCTAATATTTGAAAGGCAGATGATGATGATGATGATGATGAATGTATTAAAAATTTCCATATATAAAAGTTAAAATCTCAAAGGTATATTGATGCGAAAACATACTCTCTATATATAGAATTTTAAACAATGGCGACGCAAGGAATTTCAGAGTATTATTACAGCATTAAAAAAATACAGTAATAAGATTTAAAAAAATACATTTTTTTTGTTCAATGCTACCATGTTTTTACATCGATATTCTAGATTTATCTCCTGACGTGACGTTATTGTAACCCACTTCTGAGGTTGGGGCGCTTGGAAGGCTGGGTTACGCTGTCCCGATGATATATGATAGGTGATCATGTAGAAATGATTCGCCAAGGGATGCCTTAATCCTAAACTTAATTAATATGTTAATGATGATATTGATGGTCAGATGTTATGTGGGGACCGTTTGGGCCTTAACGTTTCCTGACAGTTGTCTTACAGGTGAGAAAAACCACGTCAAATCCATCATCCAGGAATCTTGTCCCGACCGAGTATCGAACCTGGGCCCGCTGTGCGACAAGGCAGCACGTTACCTCGAGATCACAGCAGTGGACAGATCTACATTAAGATTTTAAACAACCCATCCATAGTAATTCTGCCCGAAGGCAGGTCGTTCACTGCAATCATAGCATTTTCATGCTATGCTTACAGCTTTACTAGGGAATTGTAGGTGTGGTAGCTTCCCGTTGCTTTCCACACCGGTGAAGGATGATGATGATGGCCATATGATTTCGGGGACAGTTTGGGCCTTAAAGTTTTCCTAACATTTGTCTTATAGGTGAGGAAAAACCCCGAATAAAACCTCACCCAGAAAAACTGCCCCGACCGGGGATCGAACCCGGGCCCGCTGCGTGACGAGGCAGCACACTACCTCGAGACCACAGCGATGGACTACATTAAACAATAACATCACATATTTTATTAAGTGTAACCTTATTTTTTGCGTAATTTGTAGAACTGTAAGCGAAATTTATTCTCTCTGATGAATGTTTCATTATGTTGTTCATTTATGTTCAATGGCAATTAATATTTATTAGTTTTAATAGTTGAATGCAGGCTTTCACGGCCGGTAATCATAATGTTGAGTGATTCCGGGTTATGTGGCCGTGGTCCATAGTTGGTGTTGATACCAGACGTTTCGCCCTCAACTGCGGAGGGCATCTTCAGTGGCGAGTGCTTCTAGGCGTGTTTCCTGGTCGGAAGATCTACTTAGTAGATCTACTTAGTAGATCTTCCGACCAGGAAACACGCCTAGAAGCACTCGGCACTGAAGATGCCCTCCGCAGTTGAGGGCGAAACGTCTGGTATCAACACCAACTATGGACCACGGCCACATAACCCGGAATCACTCAACATTATTTATTAGTTTTATTAAAACGAAGTTTGTTATTAAAAGCTGAAAGTAAAAGTTTGCAAGCTGTTATATTCATCGATGTATGGATGAACTTTTATCAAGTTTAATAACTGATGATCAAAAGTATGTGAACTGGCAATTATACAAATAACTAGAGGAAAAATTATATTTCAAGTGGAGAAAACACCCTTATTAAATGTTTCAAAAAATCATAAATGAGAAACATTTATTTAGAAATAGAATTTATATTAGATAAAATATGGTGGACATAAAATCATTAATTGAATTCACTCCTTAATTACACTGGTCAACATGATTTTTGTCTCATGAGTACCAATAGTTGTACTTAATGCAGTTTTTATCGTGTTTTCAAATATGTATTCGGAATTTCTCCACCACCCACAGTTTTTTTTATTTCGATTTCAATTAATGGATTTAAATAATGGAATATGTACAAAAATACAGAAACAACTGGAAATCTCACGTACGAAGAATGAGCAGAACAAGAATACCACGTCAGATCTTAAATTACCAGCCACCAGGCAAGAGATCTTTGGGCAGACCCTTCAAACGTTGGATTGAGACCGTAACAGACCACTAGGTCTATCACATGAAAGGAAGAAGAAGAAGAAGAAATAATCATTTTTTAATAAACGTTTTTCGTTAATTTGTCCATTGTAAAATAAAACCAAATGAGCTAACTCAAATGGTTTCAGCTATGGAAAAGAGATACCAAGGCAAATGGAATCATAATATGCTGTCAGATTATTGTTGGACCATCAAGAGAGATGCTCCACAGGCGAAATATAGCAGGGAATTATCATCTCTTACTTTCTAGGTGAGTCCGAATGTTCGAATATTGTGGAGTTACGAATGTAGAAAATATTAAAGTGTCTGAAATTATAAATGCCTGTCTCTCGGAAACCTTGCGTGATGGAGGAAAACCGGTATCATATTTGAATTCAGGAGACAAAATACTATCAGAATCACATATTTGTCTTTCTGGGACAAAAAACGTTTATTTTTTGTTGCTCAGTGCAAAAAAACAAAATATTACAAATTACTTTTTTGCCATTATTCACAAAATAAACACAAAAGTATTATTGCATAGACTAAATCATGCTTTTTTGTGCCATTAATGTTTTATTAAAGGAGGAAATATTACAAATAGCCAAAGTACAGTATATAGAGTAAACTCGGCCGTAGATACCTAATGGTAGATCCCGAATATGAAGATTTGAAGCTTGAAGTCTGATTAAAAAGGCACGGACCTTCATCCATCCGGTCCCGCGCCGTAGCCGAGTGGTTAAGGCAAGAAGCCTTGACGCAGAGCTATGGGACTTGCGCTGGTTCGAGTCCCCATGCGGGAAGACATTTCCCCTTGAAATTTCAGCCAGTATGGGACCGGTGCCCACCCAGCATCCTGAGGCATTTTGGATAGCTGCAATAAGTAGCGACTGCAGGTTGAGAAGACCAGCTATAACGGCTGGGGCACCCGACATGCTGGCCACACATCAACTTTACACTAGCTAGATGATCGTCTACCCCTGTGATTTACACATGTGGATGAGAGGCCAGCAGTGGCTGGTAGACCAAGGCTTTCTAGGCCTGTCGCGATTGGAGTTTTTATTTTTATCCATCCGAGTAATACCTCAGTTTCCCAATAGATAGTCTCTTTGAGGCGATATGCTAACATATATTCCTCGTTGACAGTAATGCAAGCAAGAGGGCTAAGCAATGAAGATGCCCAAGATCGTAGGCTTTGGAGGTAACCAACACTTAATTTAGCTCTCCCGAAAAATTAAAAAACGGTATATCACTGCAGAATAAAATTAGAAGCCCTCAACTCAAGCGTATTCCCGGTCTTAACATATGGTTGCCAAACCTGGGCCCTAACTGAGAGGCAAAGGAGGAGCATTGAAATCTGCCAAAGGAAGATGGAGAGGAAGATAGTGTGTGTCTCACTCCGGGATAAGATTTCCAACATGGCGCTACAGAAAATTACAACTTCAAAGAACATTACTCAAAAAGCCCTCCAAAGAAAGTGGACATGGGGCGGTCATGTAACAAGACAACAACAAGGCAGATGGGCGCGGGAAACCACCATGTGGGACCCCTACATTGGAAGACGAACACGAGGTCGGACAAGAAGAAGATGGGCAGATACGTTCAAACTGATGTTGGGAGGACATTGGTAAACCACAGCCCGCAACAAGAACAACTAGCGAACAATCTAAGAATGAACTAAAATCCTTAATAAACTGCAGTGAAGTGCACAAGTGAAAGACTCTATAAACATAATGTTCACGTGAATTAGCTCACCACGTGAACCACTTTAAACTTTAATATTGAGCCCCCCCCTCTTGTAGAAGGCCCTAGCCCTTCAAGGGACATAGTGGCTACATTCATTCATTCATATCACTGTGGTGTGCAAGTAGCGTCGCTGCCTCGTACACAGCAGGCCCGAATTCGATTTCCAGTCGGGATAGATTTATTTTCCTAGTTTTCATCACCTGTAAGACAAATTTCAGAAATATTGTAAACAAATATGTAATTAATTAACCGGTCTAGTAACAAAGAGCATTGGGCAACGCATTACAGTATATAATATAGCATAATAGTTTCTCCCTCTATTCGAAAGTTTGACTTGGTTCATTTATCCATAGACAAACCCAATTGAGAACGAAATTGTGTTAGCATGTAACGAGATAAAAAACAATAAAGTTTAGTTTAACTTCAATTCCAAAAGATTCATAAAATCTAATAGTTCTTCTATTGTCTATTAATGCCATCAACAACAACAAGAGGATAGAATTCGATCCTTTCTTTTAACTGTTATGGGTTTATTTGGCTTGGCGCTTATTAGTGGCTTGTTGGCCGAGTTTCTAGTGGCAGCAATGAAACATTGGCAATAAAATAGACTGCTTCTCTCGCTGCAGCTGTTTCCTACAGAAGAATGGGTCGGAACAGCCATCAATTTTGTGGCATCCTTCTTATATACCTCTGCAGAACTAGACATCCATTTCAGTAAACGTCACTTTAAGTGACTCTATTAAACACATGTCTGCAATACGACATTCAAATGTTATTTGTTTTATTTTTGTCTTAGAGAATCTATAATGTTTCGAAACACAATCCAAATCGTAAATCATCAAGGAACTAAGAGATAAAATGCATTTATTTTATCATTATAAGTCATAGATCAAACAAACTGCATACATTTTAGAAAATTGAGAACGACTCAGAGCATAAAACTATGAATTATTTATATCAAATTATTTCATCATTTAAATTAAATACATTTAATTATAAAAATTCAAAACACACACACACACACGCACACACACACACATATATATATATATATATATATATATATATATATGTCTACCGCTGTGGTCTCGAGGTAGCGTGCTGCCTTCTCACGCAGCGGACCCGGGTTCGATCCTCTGTCGGGGCAGTTTTTCTGGGCGAGGTTTTTACCGGGGTTTTTCCTCACCTATAAGACAAATGTCAGGAAAACTTTAAGAACCAAACAGTCCCCGAAAACATATGGCCATCATCATCATCCTTCACCGGTGTGGAAAGCAAGGGGAAGCTACCACACCTACAACTCCCTAGTAAAGCTGCAAAGCATAGCATGAAAATGCTATGATTCCAGTGAAAGACCTGCCCTCGGGCAGAATTACTATGGATAGATGGATGGACTAAAAAGTCGGTAAGTCCGCAATCTATTATATGTTATATATTGTTAATGAAATTATTGTATTGTTATTGGTCCTTTACAAGTATATAAAGTTTCAAGTCGATCCAATGTTTTAAGTGGGTGAAAATCGTGTTGAAAGATTCCGTTACGTAGATAGACAGATACAGGTCAAGCTAATATAAAGAGTGTAATAAGTGCTATACTTTGGACATACATAACAATAGTAGGGAATGTGCACTCAGGCTGAGCATTAGTGGTGGTTTAGTCTTTACTGTAGTCTGTGATAGTTTTGTTCTTTTCGCACATGTTATGATGTGGTATTTCCTACATCTTTGTCCACATAACACACACTTGCATTCTTCTGTCGGCTCGTGGAATTTCTTGTTTAAGCTACGGTTTATTATACAGCGTGTCGCGCCCGACGTGACGCGAATTCGCGTTTCGCTCGGCGTGATGTTGGTTTCGCATGGAGCGCATACGCTACAGCGCATATGTTTATGGAATTGTCGCCAGGTGGCACCACATATGTAGGAAATCAAAATGACCAACGTTCATAATAAATTTCCAAATGTGTTTACAAAAATGAATGTATACAAACCTGTCCCTGCATAACCTCCTTCTTCTTCTTCTACTACAAGATTTAGGCTATGCAGCCTGTTCCGGCGAAGTTAAAAGTGGAGTCCATCTTCTACGTGGTCGGCCAACATCTCTTGCTCCTCTGGGATTATACAGGAAGGTTCTTTTTGGTATTCTTTCGTTGTTCATTCTCATTAAGTGTTCTGTCCATTTCTTATTATTTTCGCTGATTTTATCTTCAATTTTATATATATTTAATTCTTCTCGTATAGTTTCATTCCTTATTCTATCCGCTCTTGTGCATCATTTCATATTGCGTAAAAACAGCATTTCCGCAGTCTGTATCCTGCTTTTATCCGAGTGTTTCCGTCCGGCTTTCTCCTTCGCTTTTTAGTAATAGAAAATTCATCTGGCCGCCTTACAAGGGCTGCGCAGATATAGTTGGGTGGTGGGATTGCCACCTTACAGCCTCCCAACTTGCTTCAGCTTTGTTTTTAGGGTGCCTTCCCTTAGGTAGATTGCCTTCTCTTCGGCTCTGAGCTCTACCTGCCCATTATAGCCGTCCAATCTGGAACAGACGCTATGCTGATTTTGGTTCACCCCGGGTATTTCATTTCCCCGGTACCACCTATATTTAGGAGGCATTCCCCTATCCACCACCTTGGGAGGCGCCCGATGGGGGATCAGCAACCCCTGCATAACCTAATGAAATAAATTACATACATACTATTTAGTAAACTATAAACTAATCTGATGTACACTAAACTGTCCCATCGGAATCTAACAAAATGAAGTGATTGAACATTTATTTCTTAAAATATGGTTTGGAATTAAATGCAAATGTTTGTCATTCACACATATGTCCTGCCATCTGGTAGATTTAATTTTATGAGCGTTCACGTATGACAACTTCAATTCTAATAAAGAATTTTGAAAATAAATTGAGAGGAAAAGTCATAATTTGTCTACATAGATAAACATATTAAAATTCTTCATAAAAAAAGTTTCACGTGTCGTTGTAAAACGATTAAAATAGTTCGAAATATTAGTAAAGACAGAAAAAGTACCTAGAGCAACAGCATCATATGAATGTTGTATGGAAAATTATAGAATAAATGATTCTTTTGTTCTTAAAAAAACATATGGTTGATGAATACACCAAATTTTAGAATACTTCAGATTTTCGCCTGAGCAGTTTTATCAGGTTTTGAATTTAATAGAAGACGAAATTTATGAACATCCATAACATCCCCGAGATACAATATTTACAGCTTTTATATATCTCTTGACTAAGTTCAAGCCACAATAACTCTTTTTTTCTGTACATCTCTGTACTCCTTCACGCTCATATTGTATAAAACTCGATGATTTGCAAAAAAACTATCTAACTATCGTCGTTAAAATTGGAAAGTTATAAAACAAGTACTGTATTTCCGACATTTTGTTACAAAATCATAGTTTGTTTTTAGCAATTACACCAATGAGTACGGGTAATATCTTCTATATTCTTTGTTTGCGCTAGCAAATTGCGTCCTGGATTCAAGAGATTCCAAAACACGACGCGACATGTCAGTGCAATTTTTTTTTTGCGCCACCAATTTGCGTTGTAGATGAACCACAGCATTAGACATACTTTTTTATGAAACCCATGTAATGCGAATCGTTTTGTGACGTATCTCTGGTCCTGCATGGTAGTTGTGGTGTAGAAATCTATGTCTATTTCCTTCTTCTTCCTATTTCTGATGCTTATTAATTTCTGGTATGGTTCTGTGGATTGTGTTCTTATGTCCTCTATGAAGTACGGTAGGTCTCTCTCTCATGAGTTCGTAAGGAAAACGAGATGGCGCTGTTTTTCCTATTCTCAGGATCCGTTTCATGAACAAAACTTTGACTTTTTCTATTCTTATCAGATCTCCGATCTTGAGTTTTTCCCAAATCACCTCTATCCCATATGTTATAATTGGTGCCACTGTCGTTTTGAATAATTGCATTGCTGTATCTGTCGATAGGTTGGCCAGATTCGGGATATTGTAAGATGTTCGGATGGCTGCCGCTGCTTTTGGACATATATAATTGTACTTGGAAAATAAGGGAGGAGGGGTTAAAATTGAATTGATTTTAATTTTTTGCTATTTCAGTAAACCGTAATGTTTCGTGATATGTGAGAAGAGACGTAGTTATATTTGAATTAAAATATTGCTACTAACACGCCTACTAATTTTTGACATGTTAAATGGCTCATAAATAAACCAATTCCATACCTGCAGGAAATGAAACATGTCAACATATATGTCAGATTACGTCATCCAACTAAATTTGAAGAAACATTTTAAAGGAACTGTAGACACACGATATTAAGATACGCAATAAATAATAGTTTAAAAAACTAAAACAACACGCTTTATTAGAAAACCAAACTAAAAATTGAGAAATAATTTTAATTTTCAACACGCTTGGGATTTGCCGATGATGTAGTACTATTGGCCGATAGCGAGGAGATACTAAAGGCAAACACGCACACACTACTGAGTAACACTAAGAAATTGGGACTGGAAGTAAATATCAATAAAACTAAATATATAGTCACACATAGAAATACATTATATAATGGAAATGGACAGCTAATGACAAATGAGGGAAATTTTGAGGAAGTGGCTGAATTCAAATACATAGGAACAATAATCGCAAATAGGAAGGAGATGCACAAGGAAATTAAACATAGGCTCAATTCTGGAAATGCGTGCTATTATGCATTGCAGAGACTCTTGAAGTCCCAACTCCTTTCAAAAAACGCTAAACTGAAAATATATAAAACTGTTATTCTACCAGTTATATTATATGGATGCGAAACATGGACTCTTACTTTAAGGGAGGAAAGGAGATTACAAGTATTTGAGAATAAAGTACTTAGGATTTTTTAATAAAAGAGAGATGAACAAACAGGTGAATGGAGAAGACTACATAACAATGAACTACATGGTCTTTATACGAAGCCAGATATAATAAGAACAGTTAAGTCTCGTAGACTGCGATGGGCAGGACATGTTGCACGTATGGGGAATGAAAGACTTGCATGGAAGCTTCTTGTAGCAAAGCCAGAGGGAAAACGCCCAGTTGGTAGACCAAGAATGCGGTGGGAGAATAACAAAAACTATGATTTGAGGGAAGTAGATTATATACGTTCAACATGTCCTGCCCATCGCAGTCTACGAGACTTAACTGTACTTTTTATATCTGGCTTCCTATAAAGACCATGTAGTTCATTATTATTTAGTCTTCTCCATTCACCTTAATTAAGTTAATTTTTAACGTAATTGTATTGTTATCTAATTGTAAAATTATTGTTTTCCTTTTTCTTGTTTAAGTATATTGTTACCAAACAACTTATTGTAGTAGTAGTAGTAGTAGGACTTTATTAGACAAAAAGTAAGATATTTACAATATTATTTACAAATATGGGTCGCACGGGCAGTAAGCCGTACGTGCTGTTGACAGTCCGTTACAATAAAGTAATAATTGGTACTAGTGTAAAGAAAAATAAACAAAAACAGCAATAACATTACAATTTCATAAAGAAAACACAATAAAAATATTACAATTAAATAATAACACAATAGCATTATACACTAAAAACATTAACATATTGTAACGGACTGTCAACAGCACGTACGGCTTACTGCCCGTGCGATCCATATTTGTAAATAATATTGTATGTATAAATTCCTTACATATGTATGTATTTTTTAACCAGGCTTAAAGCTTTTGATGAAGGAAAACTTGATTTTAATAGATATCTATAATATAAACGTTTCCTGCAGTAGTTCTCAAAAGAAGGTAAAGTTGAGGGAATTTTATTTTGTGTCATATATTATTTTTATGAAATCTCATAATATTTAAAAATTCATTGGGATCACATTTAAACTGTAGTTCGGTCGTATCATTTAAAAACACAATTAACAACTTTAAAATATGACATCATTTGGCTGTAGATGTTGGTATGATTGTGTTACAATCGCATCTACACGCTCCCTCCCTCTCTGGCGTAACCATGTTACCGTCTGTCGGCTAGACACACGAATAAATATTTTTTTTTAGTTTGTATGTGGACGGATTAAATCGCTATACGTGAAATAGTGCTTCATAAAAAAAGAGGAAATACTTTATAACCGGATTAAGGGAAGCGTAGCAACGGATTACACCAGAATAAATAGATTCATTTTGTTTTACACCTTCGCCATTTTATGTATTACACGACAAAACGACGGATGCACCTACCAAATTATATTTAATAATAATAAATAGCCACGAATCTTCATTCCATCAATTATATTAAAGGAAAATTGAGAACAGATTTAAGTGAAATATTTTATGCATACAGGGTGATAATACGTAGACTTCAAAAAAGCATATGATTCAATTAAGAGGGAGACGTTATATAGTATCCTGCTGGAGTTCGGAATTCCTAAAAAGTTAGTTAGACTTATACGAATGTGTCTAAATGGCACAAAGACTAGGCTGCGCGTAGGCAAACAGTTTTCGGATATTTTTGAAATCCAGAATGGGTTGAAGCAAGGAGATGCAGTATGTCCTCTACTATTTAATTTTGTACTAGAGCATGCCATTAAATCTTTAGAGAATGAGGAAGGCTTACAACTGAATGGTATTAATAAGCTGTTAGTTTATGTTGATGATGTAGTACTATTGGTCGATAGCGAGGAGATACTTAAGGCCAACACGCACACACTATTGAGTAACACTAAGAAATTTGGACTGGAAGTAAATATCAATAAAACTAAATATATGGTCACATATAGAAATACATTATAAAATGGAAATGGACAGCTAATGACAAATGAGGGAAATTTTGAGAAAGTGACTGAATTCAAATACCTAGGAACAATAATCACAAATAAGAGTGAGATGACAAAGAAATTAAACATAGGCTAAATTCTGGAAATGCGTGCTATTATGCATTGCAGAGACTTTCGACTTCCCAACTCCTTTCAAAAACCTTAAACTGAAAATATATAAAACTTATTCTACCAGCTATATTATATGTATGTGAAACATGGACTCTTACTTTAAGGGGGGAATGAGATTACGAGTATTTGAGAATAAAGTTCTTAGGAAAATTTTTGGACCAAAGAGAGATGAACATTCAGGTGAATGGAGGAGACTGCATAACAATGAATTACATGGTCTTTATAGGAACGCAGATATAATGAGAACGGTTAAGTCTCGTAGACTGCGATGGGCAGGACATGTGGCACGAATGGGGAATGAAAGACGTGCATGGAAGCTTCTTGTAGGAAAACCAGAGGGAAAACGCCCAGTTGGTAGACCAAGAATGAGGTGGGAGAATAACATTCACTATGATTTGAGGGAACTAGATTATGCAGGGAATGATTGGAAAACATTGGCTCAGGATAGGGATATATTTAAAGCTTATGTCCGCACGGCCATGAACCTACGGGTTCGACAGTGCCAGTGAGTTAGTTAGTCAGGGTGTTTCACAATAACTACTCGTAATTACAGATTTCCAGGGGTTGTGGAAGGGACTTAGTAGATAAAGTTTTGATAAGGAACCCATGTCCGGAAACTTAACATTTTGATGTATAAGTTTGAAGATCGAAACACAATGTGCTGATATCGTGTGTCTTGTGTTTCAGAATAAGTATTACACACTTCTAGGGGTTGTACTGCACCTGTCGAGTCGGAGGAAGATCTTCTTGCACGAATTCTAGCGGCAGTAGAAATTATTGAGAACACACCACGTCTGTTTATTCATTCTAATCCTGATTTTCTTTTAGTCTGTATTACTAACCAGCTGGCGTACGCTGCTACGCCTAAATAAATCATAATGTGTTTTTACCTTCAGTTGCGTAAGTAAAAGGGAAACAATATGCATTACTATTATAATTACTTTTAGATACCCCGTGCTGTTTACCCGGCGTTGCCCGGGAATCTACTTATCTTGATCTTCTTGGCATAAATGAGCTAAAAGACAATATTCGTTATTGTGAGTTATCCGTGAAAGAATACCCGCTGTGCGATGCAATGCTTTTCCGGGAATCTACTTGGCATCAATTAAAAACAAAAATGGTTATTGTGAGTTATCCGTGAAAGAATACCCGCTGTGCGATGCAATGCTTTTCCGGGAATCTACTTGGCATCAATTAAAAACAAAAATGGTTATTGTGAGTTATCCGTGAAAGAATACCCGCTGTGCGATGCAATACTTTTCCGGGAATCTACTTGGCATCAATTAAAAACAAAAATGGTTATTGTGAGTTATCCGTGAAAGAATACCCGCTGTGCGATGCAATGCTTTTCCGGGAATCTACTTGGCATCAATTAAAAACAAAAATGGTTATTGTGAGTTATCCGTGAAAGAATACCCGCTGTGCGATGCAATACTTTTCCGGGAATCTACTTGGCATCAATTAAAAACAAAAATGGTTATTGTGAGTTATCCGTGAAAGAATACCCGCTGTGCGATGCAATGCTTTTCCGGGAATCTACTTGGCATCAATTAAAAACAAAAATGGTTATTGTGAGTTATCCGTGAAAGAATACCCGCTGTGCGATGCAATACTTTTCCGGGAATCTACTTGGCATCAATTAAAAAACAAAATGGTTATTGTGAGTTATCCGTGAAAGAATACCCGCTGTGCGATGCAATGCTTTTCCGGGAATCTACTTGGCATCAATTAAAAACAAAAATGGTTATTGTGAGTTATCCGTGAAAGAATACCCGCTGTGCGATGCAATACTTTTCCGGGAATCTACTTGGCATCAATTAAAAACAAAAATGGTTATTGTGAGTTATCCGTGAAAGAATACCCGCTGTGCGATGCAATGCTTTTCCGGGAATCTACTTGGCATCAATTAAAAACAAAAATGGTTATTGTGAGTTATCCGTGAAAGAATACCCGCTGTGCGATGCAATGCTTTTCCGGGAATCTACTTGGCATCAATTAAAAACAAAAATGGTTATTGTGAGTTATCCGTGAAAGAATACCCGCTGTGCGATGCAATGCTTTTCCGGGAATCTACTTGGCATCAATTAAAAACAAAAATGGTTATTGTGAGTTATCCGTGAAAGAATACCCGCTGTGCGATGCAATGCTTTTCCGGGAATCTACTTGGCATCAATTAAAAACAAAAATGGTTATTGTGAGTTATCCGTGAAAGAATACCCGCTGTGCGATGCAATGCTTTCCGGGAATCTACTTGGCATCAATTAAAAACAAAAATGGTTATTGTGAGTTATCCGTGAAAGAATACCCGCTGTGCGATGCAATGCTTTTCCGGGAATCTACTTGGCATCAATTAAAAACAAAAATGGTTATTGTGAGTTATCCGTGAAAGAATACCCGCTGTGCGATGCAATGCTTTTCCGGGAATCTACTTGGCATCAATTAAAAACACAAAATGGTTATTGTGAGTTATCCGTGAAAGAATACCCGCTGTGCGATGCAATGCTTTCCGGGAATCTACTTGGCATCAATTAAAAACAAAAATGGTTATTGTGAGTTATCCGTGAAAGAATACCCGCTGTGCGATGCAATGCTTTTCCGGGAATCTACTTGGCATCAATTAAAAACAAAAATGGTTATTGTGAGTTATCCGTGAAAGAATACCCGCTGTGCGATGCAATGCTTTTCCGGGAATCTACTTGGCATCAATTAAAAACAAAAATGGTTATTGTGAGTTATCCGTGAAAGAATACCCGCTGTGCGATGCAATGCTTTTCCGGGAATCTACTTGGCATCAATTAAAAACAAAAATGGTTATTGTGAGTTATCCGTGAAAGAATACCCGCTGTGCGATGCAATGCTTTTCCGGGAATCTACTTGGCATCAATTAAAAACAAAAATGGTTATTGTGAGTTATCCGTAAGAGATAAACATATGCTGTCGCGGACGTTTTTGTAGAGTTATTTGAGATATTCAATTCTGTGTACATTTTTTTGGTGCATTTGTTATGGTTTAGGCAGCGTAAGCCATTTAAGTGTCAAAATAGGGGCTGTATTTCACATTTTTCAGTACGAAGGGTGATTTTTAGGGGTTAAGGGATTGAATAACCCAACTTTCTTATAGCCTATGTTCATCCCGGGAATCTGCTGAAAATTTTGAAAAACCCCATCAAAATCGGATCAACGGTATAGCCGCGCATAGAATACGAACAAACAAACAAACATACAAACAAACATTGATTTTTATATATTAATATATAAAGAATTAAGTTTTGTACTTTGTCTTTTATAAAATAAAGCAATTCATTCTACATCCGTGCACTGAGATTTTCTGTGACAAAACTACCTGTTAAAGTTTCAATTCATTCCATCTACCTTTGTTAATTACGGGAGCCAATGTTACTTTAATTATCTACACCAGAGTAGTTAAATTAGTTGATACTTTCATTAGTTGGATAATTTGTCAGTTTTCACACAAATTAGTTTTGTAGGTCAGTTAACACAACTAGCGTGACTGTCCCACATTATAAAGCTTTCCTGCTCGCATCTACCGAGCTAGCAAATCCTGTTCCAAATTTACGTCTGCAACTAATTCCTTCAAAATGGAATCGATGACTGACTTAAAGGTGAAACCCGACCAAGATACATGTATCATACACAAGATTGAAAATGAGGAAGCCTTGAATTGGACAAATTTCCAGGAGTTTTTCTAAGATTAACAGGCCACAGATTCGTTTTCTGGTCTTACACAAGTGAATTTTTCTCTTGTAATCGGAATCCATCTAATTCTGGATTGTTCCTGTATGCATCCATAGAAGTACACTTAGCGACAAAAAGAACGGACCAACTCTTGATCTCGAACATTAAAAGTTCTAACGCGCGATTCACACGAGTAAACTAATAGCACAGTAGAGCTACAATACGTTTCCCTTCTTCCTTTGAAGAGCATTCTTTTTAAACACAACAAGGCAGCGAATGCGTAGCTCAGTGCTTAGTGGCTTGATTCGTATACAAAAGGTCGTAGGTTCGATTCCCGGTGAGTTAATTTTTTAATTGTTAGAGTGCTTTCTATTTTATTCTGTATATTAATTCTTAAAGAAAAACGTACTAACTATTTAGAAGTATTAATATTTTTGTTGTTAATATTATTATTTACTTATTTTAAACAGGGCTGGGGTGGACTAGTGGTTATGCTCCTTGCCTCTGCTCCCGAGGCTCGCGGGTTCAAACCCGGCCGGGGTCGATGGATTTTTTTAGACGGAAAAATCCAAGGAGCAAGTCCTCCGGGAGGGACTTTAAGCCGTGGGTCCCAAGTCTGAAGATTTTCAGGCTCGTAAAAGATCCTTAAGCCTGAATGAAAGGCCTGTAAGCAAAATGTACCTAATTTTCCCGTCCTAGTACTACCTGGTTTCCTAGATGTCAGTATGAGGCGGAACGCTGACCACGGACCACTAAAATGACATCTATATGAAAACAAGTGTAACTAAATTAGTATGGTTCAAATTCTTCCCTGTGGGTGGAGGGAATCTTCTCATTCCAATTCTTCCAGACCTAGCTCCCTCATACCTCTTCTTACATCATCCATCCATTTAAATCTGGTCCACCTCTCTTTCCTTTTTCAGGTGGAATCCATTCCAAAGCTTGTCTGGGTAATGTTTTCTCTGACATCCTACGTATATGACAATACCATTCCAGTTGTCTGTATCTCACAAAATCTAATATTGAATTTTGGACTTTCATTTGTTGTCTGATGATTGTATTTCTGATTTTTTTTTAAATTTAGAATGTCTGGTTGAGCGTCTGAAACAATCCATTTCAGTAGACATGAGCTTTAAACTCAAATTTTTATTCAACTGCCTAGTTTCTGCAACGAATGTTGGCGTGCTTTCAATTATGGATTTACAAATTTATAATTTGGTATCTATTCATATGTTCTTATCCCACAAAACTCCGTTTAACAATGTTATTACCGCTTTTGAATTCTATATTATGGCATTTCAAGGTGTAGATCCTGTCAGAAGTAAAATTGTACTGGACAATAAAATTTTGGAGCAGGTGAATAATTTTACATATCTAGGATGCAATATCTCATATGAAGAAGAAAAGGATGTAAATGCAAAAATATCTAAATTTTTAAGAATTTTAGGGTTAATAAATTCTATCTTCAAGCCACAGTTAGTACAAAAGCATTCAAGACTGAAAGTGTATAAAACACTGGCTCTTCCAACTCTTTTGTATGGTAGCGAAGTATGGACGTTGAAACAGAAGGATATACAGAGACTTAGATCTGCTGAAATGAGATATCTTCGGAGGACTGCAGGATACACACTACTAGATCACAAAAAAATGAAGACATCTTAGAAGAATTACACATGGAATCTTTAGAAAACAAAATTTCTGATTATAAGTCAAGATGGATACAACATGTTCATCGAATGGAAGATCACAGGATACCCAAACTAATGTTAAGATATCAACCTGCAGGAAGAAGAAGACCAGGACGTCCACTCAAAAGACTTCTGGATGGTGTTTCTCTTGAGGCCGAAACAGGTCAACAAATGGCCTAAATTCGTGAATGTACTATGATGATGATGATGATGAATTCTATATTTTATGTAATTTTCTTGGGGACATTTTGAGTTAATTTTGATCCCCAGGTAATTACATTCTTCACATCAATTGATACATCCCATTATTATTGTTATTATTATTATTATTATTATTATTATTTTATTATTGTCCATCATCTATGAGCTATTATTATGATGTACTTGACATATATAAACTAAATATTTAAATTGAAGGTTGAAACTTTTTCCTCGCTAATACATAATAAATAAATAAACACATGGATATATGAAGCTATATTATAT
This sequence comes from Diploptera punctata, assembly GCA_030220185.1. Classification (NCBI taxonomy): domain Eukaryota; kingdom Metazoa; phylum Arthropoda; class Insecta; order Blattodea; family Blaberidae; genus Diploptera; species Diploptera punctata. Next base: position 77,988 of record JASPKZ010000796.1, read on the forward strand.
TTTATTACATAAATTTATAGCATTATTATTAAAACGTGGTACTACACACACAATTAAATTTATACCGGTAGCTAAATAGTGTTACAGAGGCAGGAATATTACTTAAGATCGTGTAAAGTGAACGTAGATTATGTGGCAGGAATTAAAATATTATAGGATGTATTTTTCGAAAACACAAATGAATAAAAATAATTGTCTAAGAAGAAAACGTAAAAACCATAAAAACCACGCTTTTGATGGTAAAATTATTTTTATGTAGATAACTCTAGTTTTATTCTAGGTGTGTTGGAGATGATTTTTTTTTGTTGACCACTTTAATTTTATCCCAAGCGTGTTGGAAATTAAAATTATTTTTCATTTTTAGTTCGGTTTTCTAATAAAGCGCGTTCTTTTAGTTTTTCTTAAACTATTACTTATTTTTTAGTTTTTAGTTTGGTTTTCTAATAAGGCATGTTGTTTTAGTTTTTTTAAACTATTATTTATTTCTTTAACTTTTAGTTTAATTGATTGTCATAAACCGAAATCCCATGAAAATGTAATTGCTTACGATATTTTTAGTTCTAAAAAATCCTCCGGGGCGGATTTGAACCAGTGTCCTATGGATTACTGAAATTACTTACCACTACAGTCCACCGCTCTACCAACTGAGCTACCAGAGGATATAATATTAATTTCTCACAACGATGGACTAAAAAGTCGATAAGTCCTTCATTTGTTTGATATCCTAATGATCCTGGCCAGGATTTTAGAAAACATTTATGAAATGATTGTATTGCCATTGCTCCCTTACAAGTATACAAAGTTTCAAGTTGATTCAATGTTTTTAAGTGGGTGAAAATCGTGTTGAAAGATTGCGTTACATATAAAGACAGATACAGGTGAAGCTAATATAAAGCGTGTAAAAAAGGAAATCTTATTCCGTAAAATTGAACATAAATTCATATTGGTAAGGAATTATCTTGGTTTAGGCGGCTCCTGCGTGGTGAATTTTTATTATATCAATAATATTAATAATATAAGTAAACATTTGGGATTGTAGTGCCCAGCAGGCTCTGCATAAATTAAAAAAACACACGTTATTACTACATCTTCTTCTTCGGCTTTCCCCCACTTATAGGTTTGCCGTCTTCAGTTTCCATTTATCTCTATCATTCCAATCTCCCTCTTCCAAATTCCTATCATCCATTATTTTTCTGACGTAGGTATTCCATTTCCATCTTGGTCTGTCACGTTTATATCTTCCAGGGGGTGACCATTGGTATATATTTCTTGGCCATCTTTCATTTTCCATCCTTTGTACATGGTCATACCATTTAAGCGTTTGATTTTCAATCCTCTTAACAACAGATGTGGTGACATTCATTTCTCTCCAAAGGAATCCATTTCTTATTTTATCCTGTGTTGATTGCTACATTATATGAATAATTACCTGATAAATAGGCCAATATGTCAATTACCTGATAAATAGGCCTATATGTTAATATTTTCCCCAAAAAGAATCTCATAAATGCCTTAAAATTAAGTGAATATTTGAGCTCAAACTAACCTATAATTACCGATATTTATAATGTAAAATTCGTGTTTTGTTTTTTGCTCAAATAAAGTAGGCAACTTATCACAAAAGCACGCTAACAAACAAGAAAATGTGATCACAAAAATCAACTTATAAATCACTAAAAAAATATTCTCAGTTAAGTAAAATACGTAAAAATTGATTTGGGCCTATAACACTGATTCAATTACAACAAAACTTTGTAGAAATTAATATAAACATGCTAACCTAACATAATTAAATTACTCTAATTTGTAAAATTATTTTTTTTATATTTACGAGCAACATGAATTAAAAATAATTAAATTCCGTAGAATTTAATATCTAGAAGCAAAACTAACCTAATGATATTACTCTGACCTGTAAAAGTAATCAATTGGGGGGCAAAAATACTGACAGAAACGCGGTAAAATACGGACATAAATCTTTGTTATCAACGGAGCAAAATGAGTTAAAAATAAATAGATTCCTTGTCAAAATACCTGTTTTTACCAATATTTGTTGCATTAGACTAGTAGTAGAAACTGTAAACAGGTTTGTAATCGACTATAGCGGCAATATCTGATATCACGTTGGCAATGATGACGCCAGTAATCACTTGTTTTACGATCGGACACTGAAAGTAGTCATGATAGCCCGCAGATCACTTGAATAGACAAAACTTTTAACGTTTTTTCATCACATATTTTAATTATTAAAATATAGACGTCTTTATTCGTTCATATTTTGAAACAATATCATTTCAAAAGATGTATCTTACCGAACCTCTGGTCCCTTTAAGTTTCTGCAAAATGGAGATCAGCGATGGGCTAGTGTCTCTGTCAAATTTCAATAAACATTCTATCAGGTAATGATCTGGGAATCTATTTGTGGATGTCAAAGGTCAACAGAGGTCAGTAGAAATGCGGAAAACTCAAGAACATTAAAATGCACTTGTGATGTGCATAAAAGTCATGAGTTGTCCGACATATCTAAGGATCGATAGCTTTCATTATTACCGTTTCAGAAAGATCATCTACTATTGAAGATGGAGACAGTTTTACAGCCTTCAATAATATATTAAAACTGCTTCACTCTGTCTCTCTGTCTCTCTCTCTGTCTCTTATTGTCTTTCTCTTTGTCTCTCTGTCTTTCTCTTTGTCTCTCTGTCTTTCTCTTTGTCTCTCTGTCTTTCTCTTTGTCTCTCTGTCTTTCTCTTTGTCTCTGTCTTTCTCTCTGTCCTTCTGTCTTTCTATCTGTCTCTCTCTCTTTCTCAATGTCTCTGTCTTTCTCTCTCTCTCTGTCTCTCTGTCTTTCTCTCTCTCTCTGCCTTTCTCCATGTCCCTCTGTCTTTCTGTCTCTCTCTCTGTCCCTGTCTCTGTCTTTCTCCATGTCTCTCAGTCTTTCTCTATGTCTCTCTGTCTTTCTCTCTATTCTCTCTGTCTTTCTCTATTCTCTCTGTCTTCCTCTATGTCTCTCTGCCTTTCTCTACGTCTCTCTGTCTTTCTCTATGTCTCTCTATCTTTCTATCTGTCTCTGTCTTTCTCTCCGTCTTTCTCTATGTCTCTCTGTCTTTCTCTATGTCTCTCTGACTTTCTCTCTCTATCTTTCTCTCTGTCTCTCTGTTTTTCTCTATGTCTGTCTTTCTCTATGTCTCTCTGAATTTCTCTATGTTTCTCTGTCTTTCTCTATGTCTCTCTGTCTTTCTCTATGTCTCTCTGACTTTCTCTATGTCTCTCTGTCTTTCTCTATGTCTCTCTGGCTTTCTCTATATCTCTCTGTCTTTCTCTATGTCTCTCTGTCTTTCTCTATGTCTCTCTGACTTTCTCTATGTTTCTCTGTCTTTCTCTATGTTTCTCTGTCTTTCTCTATGCCTTTCTCTATGTATCTCTGTCTTTCTCTATGTCTCTCTGTCTTTCTCTATGTCTTTCTCTCTCTGTCTCTCTCTCTCTCTCTCTCTCTCTCTCTCTCTCTCTCTCTCTCTCTCTCTCTCTCTCTCTCTCTCTCTCTTGAATGTACACACAAACACTAGGTTTAGTTAAGATTTCTTTAATTTACGATACCTTGCTACCAGAGTCTGCAATGTAATCTGCCCAATTAGATTGATTTGTTGTTCTTACCTGTAAAAAAAGCAAATTCCATTAGTTGTTAGTTTCGTAACTGACTGTAGGCTTAAATTAACATGACTTTGTAATAAAAATGTGTTGCATAAATGTTTTATATTACATATTAAAAAGCTCCCATTAGTAAAATGAGCAGCCCTGGAGGATCATATTGCATATTTTTCCTTATTTTATATGGGCTATGTAATTTTTACAACAGACTGTCAACAAAGTACAATATCTTTAGTAAGAGCTGATTTCACTTAGTTTTTAAAATTACAATCTAATGGCCAGAATTTTATAAAAGGACATTCGTGTCATTTAGAGACCACAAACATTGTTTTAATTATTAACCTACTGATTTATTTGATTGACGAGATTAGTTCATTAGAACTCTTTTGCACTCAACTACAAATAATTGTTATATATATTCCTAAAACAATAATTTTTTTTGTAAACCCATGTTTTCCCCTTTACAGAGATTTAGGCGCTCTATCCCTACAGGGAAGAATTTGAACCATACTAATTTAGTTACACTTGTTTTCATATAGATGTCATTTTGAGTGGTCCGTGATCAGCCTTCCGCCTCCTACTGACATCTAGGAAACCAAGGTAGTACTAGGACGGGAAAATTCGGTAAATTTTGCTTAGAGGCCTTTTCATTCAGGCTTAAGGATTTTTTAAGAACATGAAAATCTTCAGACTCGGGACCCACGGCTTAAAGTCCCTCCCGGAGGACTTGCTCCTTGAATTTTCCGTCCTAAAAAATCCATCGACCCCGGCCGGGTTTGAACCCATGACCCTCGGGACCAGAGGCAAGGAGCATAACCACTAGTCCACAATCAAATTTCCGATTGAGGGTCTTTCCACTTTTCAGCGGTTGCCCTTTTACCAGCCGGCTGCTGGCCCTTCACATCCACATGTGTCAATCACAGAGGTAGATGATCAACAGCCAGTGTAGGGGTGACATGTGGTTAGCATGTCGAGTCCCCCAGCCGTTATAGCTGGTTCCTCAACCTGGAGCCGCTACTTATTGTAGCTACCCAATTGCCTCACGATGCTGGGTGGGCACCGGTCCCATACTGGCCGAAATACCATGAGAAAATTTCTTCCCCCACGGAGACTCGAACCAGCGCAAGTCCCGTAGCTCTGCGCCAAGGCTTCCTACCTTAACCGCTCGGCTACGGCGCGGGACCACAATCAAATTTACAAAGTTAAATGAAGTGGTCTAAAATGTGGAAAAATAAAATAAAAAGTATAGATAGTAAAACTTAAATTAAGCATGCAAATATCCTGCAGATGTTCTTGATTTCATACCATGTATCACATTAAAACTTGTCTTATAAAATGGATCAGCACAGAAAACTCTATTGCAATTATAATATTAACAAAAGATATACCACTTTCACCGAATCTATATATATTAATACGTGAATAAAAAACTATGTACCCCTTTTTAAGTACATTGCGCACAAGGAGGAGTGTGGTATTTGGCATAATTAAAGTTTATTTTATTATTATATATAACTTTCTTCATTAGAGGATAGCCTCAAGGACAGTGTGATACAGACAATTTTCAAAATTGATGAAATACATTTTGTAAATACATTTAAAAAATTCAAATTTGAGACCTAATTGAAGTATACATACTATCAAGTAGAAATTTTGTAAATATGGTTTCTTAAAATTGAAATTGATCCTCTAATGGTAGCTATGGCAATTTTAGAAAGATACACCCTGTCCAAATCTAAGAGAAATTCCAAAATTTAGCTAAGAATCCTGGTATAGTACCTCTTGCCCCGATCATCAATCCTGTGACAGTTATAATATCTAATTGGTATTTATCATAAGTAATGCCACGAGTGATTTCCAAATTATCGATAAATTCACGATTCACGAAGTGAGTTAACTCAACCGTAAAATTTTACCACCAATTCTTTCAACGTTTTAAGCGATATATATTTTTTGGTCGATGTGACTAATTTCTTGTACTTACCAATATTGTTGTTACTGGAAGTAAGTCAACGTTCCCACATCTAACCTGGTTGCTATGCAAACAAAAGAAATCGCAACGCTGATATGGACTCAAAAAGCACACGTTCGGTAAGTAAAATAAAACATTTCTTGAATGTTTTGTAAACTAACTCGTACCCTTTCTTTAGACTTTTCCGGAATTAATGCAGAACATCCCACTCTCCAGGCTTTTTCAATTTCTCCATCATCTACCTTCCATAATGAAATTATCAAACAGATTCTAATCACGGTACTACATATAAAAATGTCTGCACAGCCAACAATCCTTGCTTATAATAAAACAAATGAAAAGCTACATAGCAACGATCACCTAATGTTTCTTTCTCATAGAAGTCATTTACATCCAACCAATATTTTAATTAATTTATTACTATATTTAATAAAAATTAGTCACATCGACTAAAAAATTGTATGGAATACACATGAGGTAAGAACGTAACAGTTCTCGAAAATTGAAAAAACTTGGCGCAAGCGCCTCTTCTTTTTCAAACTTTTTCTCGATCAGTAACAAGTGCTTATCTCACTTGTATCGCAATATACTTACTTACTTACTCACTGGCACTATCGAACCCGTAGGTTCATGGCCTCGCGGACATAAGCTCTCCATTCATCCCTATCGTGAGCTAATGCTTTCCAATCATTCCCTGCATAATCTACTTCCCTCAAATCATAGTTAATGTTGTTCTCCCACCTCATTCTTGGTCTACCAACTGGGCGTTTTCCTTCTGGCTTTCCTACAAAAACTTTCCATGCACGTCTTTCATTCTCCATACGTGCAACATGTCCTGCCCATCGCAGTCTACGAGACTTAACTGTTCTTATTATATCTGGCTTCCTATAAAGACCATGTAGTTCATTGTTAAGTAGTCTTCTCCATTCACCTGTCTGTTCATCTCTCTTTGGTCCAAAAATTTTCCTAAGAACTTTATTCTCAAATACTCGTAATCTCCTTTCCTCCCTTAAAGTAAGAGCCCATGTTTCGCATCCATATAATATAACTGGTAGAATAATAGTTTTATATATTCTTCGAGATGTTATCAAAATTATATATAAAATAGAAAAGTTTGTGTTCTATTATAAAAATATTTCAGTTTCATTATAATTTTAGGCCTGATAAGGAATGCTCATATGTAAGAATATATTAAGATAAATAAAATATAACCATTTATTTTATGCTCCGTCTGGTATTTTCTGTCTCTCGTGACGATAAGACATAATGGAGAATAATAAAGATGGTAAGACGGGTCATAAAAAATCAGATAGTTAAAATATTGATGTACTTTATTTTATTGTATAATTTCATGATGCAGAACCCTTAAGTTCCCGAGATATCCCCCGCCATATCCACCACGCCCAATAAACATTCTGAGAGGGGAACACTTGGTGTTTAGGGCTGAAAAGGTATAATTTTATAACCCTTCTTATTAAAACAATCACAAACGAAAGTACATATTATTACGTAAGACATATTATTCATACGGAAAATAACATACTGAGTGTTCATTCGAAGTAATTACATATACAGGGTGTCCCAATAAAACGCCGGATTTCAATTGGCAGCTATTTTTTTGCTACGAGGTTGGCAGCACTCTAGCTACACGCTTTTGTTGTCTATATTTGTTGCAATTACTGGATATGGAGTGTTTTACTGCTGAACAATGAGTTTTAATTGTGAAAACTCGTTACCAGAATGGTGTGTGTTATGTTCAAACTGTTCCAAGGCTTCGTGCTCTTAGGCGCAGAGGTGACCAAGGTCATGTGACTTCTTTCTTTGGGGGTTTATCAAATCACAGGTTTATGAACACAGTCCCCGAACCATACAAGACCCGAAGCAGGAAATTCGACGTGTCAGCGCAAGACTGCGCAAAAGTAATCACAAATTTCATAGACAGAGTCACTAGCTGTAGAGCGCCTCGTGATGGACATATGTCAGATGTAATTTTCCATACTTAAATCGGAACATATACCCTTTGTGCTTACGTATAAATTTATGTCATTTCTTTCAAATATAGTTTATGTTGTGCATTATTAAATCCGGCGTTCTTATTGAGACACCCAATATTTCACTATTCCCCCAGTAAAGTAAATAATATAAGAAGATGATTTGGTCTTAAGTATTAGATTTTCATAAGTAATGCCACGAGTGATTTCCAATTTATCTAGAGAATTTGGAAATCAAGAGTGGCATTTGTTAGGACTATTTATCGAATAACATTAAGCTGTTTACTCACAAATCATTATTTAACTATAGATATTTTAAAATATTTATATATTTAATGTAAACCGCGATGTTTGAAATCAAATGAGAAACGATTGTTACGCTTCATTTGCTTCTTTTGTTCATCACAGCAACGTGGTCATATTATTTAATGCCAAAGGATTGCAATATTGTAAGAATGCACCCTAGTGGAGAAATTTATAATCAACGTTATATGTATTAATTAATTTATGATGTCCTATGATGTAAATATGTTAATTATATTTTTCTGTAACGTCATTTACTGGAAAACCGGTTCTAAAAAACGCAAAATGTAAACCTCTACAAGCACAGTCGACTAGACTATCAAACAGCAATCTCAGTGGAACAATGGAAGTCCCTACCGCTGACCAATCAGAAGGCAGATGTAACGAACAGTCGACTAGACCATCAAACAGCAATCTCATTGGAGCTATGGTAGTCCCTAACGCTGACCAATCAGAAGGCAGATACAACTCACGAACACATCGCGGTGAACGTATAAATAGGACAGACAGCGGACAGAATTGCAAGTCTCAAGACAACGCTTCAGGATGCCAGACGCAGTCTCTGGCGAAACGTCGGGGAACTACAAGCCTCACGACCACGGCCTACAGCCCGAAAATCTTCTTCAAGATCATCTTAGCAACTCCGGCCGTGAAAGTCTACGTGAATACATACAAATATATTATTTATAAAACTTACTTACTCATTGGCACTATCGAACCCGTAGGTTCATGGCCGCGCGGACATAAGCTCTCCATACATCCTTATCCTGAGCCAATGCTTTCCAATCATTCCCTGCATAATCTACTTCCCCCAAATCATAGTTAATGTTATTCTCCCACCTCATTCTTGGTCTACCAACTGGGCGTTTTCCCTCTGGCTTTCGTTCTTCATTTATAGAACTATTTTATAGAATTTAAAACATCTGATAACCTTAAATACTTGATATACCAATAGTAGGTGACTATATAAAGAAGGTAAATTATTGTGAATAATCAAAAATACCATTAAATAAAATTCTAACTTTACGATTTACTTTTGACAATTTAGATTACCAATGTTGTTGTTTTATTTTTTAGATTGAGAAGTTAGTATATCACACAGCTAGGATAATTTTTGGTTGGGGGTGGAAGTGGAAATATCAAATCTTTAATAAACATCAATTTCAAAGCGTTTTCTTGTAGCATTTACGTGTATAACATTGCACTGACCTAGGTGTCGTGCTCAAAGCACTTACAGTGAGGGGTGCAAAATCGCCCCATCAATACGTGCGATAAAAACAATTTCAATATTTATGAGGCTATAAATGGACGCAGGTGCAGTTACTTCTCTCGACACGTGAGGAAGGAAATTGAACCTTTATTTATACAATCACATCTAACGTTGAAAACCTCGTCTCAATATTGAAGGATCAGCTGCATTAAAATCACATGATCCAGGTTCAACAAAGATTTATATCACTTAGTACAAATTGCTATGTTTTCTGGAATTGATTAACACGGTCTCACCGAAAAAAACATATAAATGTGCAGAACAATGATTAATATTAGATGAGTAGTTTATTTTGTTGTAAGAAACCACTTTTTGGGTTCCTTACTTGGTATAAATGTATGTATATGCGCTAGAAGTACACCTAAATAGAACCAGTTATAATTGAAGTTAAAGCTTTAACATCTGGCTTTTTTAATCTTAAAAATCCTATGCGCTTGTGCAGATGTTAATGTTCTTTTTATCCCGATAAATTTGTGATGACGCAGAAGAAATGTAAGTGATGAGTGCAGTCGAGCCTGTTTCTTGCGCAATTTCTCAAATCGTCGAATGTATCTGTTGATTTCCTCCCCGTAGAGGCGACTAATATATTGACTTAGGCTTTCACGGCCGGAGTTATTATGATGATCTTGCAGAAGATTTCCTGGCTGTTGGCCGTGGTCTTGAGGCTTGTAGATCCACAACGTTTCGCCAGAGACTGCGTCTGGCATCCTCAAGGGTTGTCTTGAGACTAGCAATTTTGTCGACTACCTGCTGTATTTATACATGTATCCGCGACGTGTTCTCTGCGTGATCCGCTACTTCGTTAATTATATCCGCCTTCTGGTTGGTTAGCATTAGGGTCTTCCATTGCACCAATGAGGTTGCTGTCTGATGTTTTACTAGATTGTTCTGTTAGGGGTTTACATCTGGCTTTTTTTTAAGACTGGTATCCATGCTTTGTTAACGATCTTTCCTTTCTATTGTAACTATTTTGATGTTTGAATATTTCAATGGCTTCTCGTTGCAGACGGGCAAAATAGTGCGTGCAGTTAGATAATATATCTGTGTTGTTGTATTGTACTGTATGGCCTTCAAATAGAGAGTGTTCTGCTACTGCCGACTTTTCCACTTGTTTAAGTCTGGTTGTGATGCTGCGTTTAGTGGTGCCTATATACACTTGGCCGCAACTGTACTGGAATATACTGTGGCCAGGACAATTGTTATATACGTAGAGTTGTTGATGCATATGAAGAGGTGGCACTGGATCAAGGACTTTTCCATAACCTACTGGACTCCATGCTGGGAGAACGCTTGTTGTGATAGATGCAGGCAGTATGTAGACGAGCTATTAGTTCCATGTTTTGTTCCACCTCCAAATGTGATAATAATTTTATATTAGCTAATTCAAACCTCATAATAGCTTTCAGATCTATGTCAATATACAATTCCACATAACCAATCGATTTTTATCTTTAATAAACAATAGTTTTAAAAAACTAAAACAACACGCTTTATTATAAAACCGAATTAAAAAATGAAAAATAATTTTAATTTCCAACGCCCTTGGGATAAAATTAAAGTGTTCAACAAAAAAATCATCTCCAACATATATAGAATAAGACTAGAGTTATCAACAAAAAGAAAATAATTTTACCGTCAAAAGCGTGGGGTGCTCTATATCAATTAATATATTTGATAATAAATAGATATTGGTAAAAGTAAAGTCTCTAAGAAGAAAATGTAAAAATCATAAAAAGCACTTCCTCGTATTCTACTTCCTTCAGAGTACTCTCTGCCCGCTCCTAGAATTTCCTTCCTCAAGATATCAAGGGTTGCGCACACTTGGTACTTTTAAGTCACGCTTATACAGTTACCTGTTGTCTAATAATTAAATTTTTCTCTATTTATTTAAATTTATACTATGTCATTAATAATTTTTTCTTGTTTTCTATATATCTTGTACATATTATATATTTAATTCGTTAAATTTAGAGTAAATCAAAATACATAATAAATATTTTTTGTATTGTATTTATAACATGGAATCGTTGATGTTTATAGTAATTCAGATGTAAGACGATTTTTTTTATTTTTTAAAACCTGGTTGAGAGGCAGACAAAGCCTTTAGGTCTTAACTCTGCCAGGTAAAATAAAACAATTTTTTTTATTGTGGATGAGCCCATGTAGGACTACGCAAAGTACTTAGAGGCGTTTCCTTTGAACCCAAATTCCTTTCATTCTTTTGCTATGATCTTGTTTTCTAGCATCTGTCCAAGTTGTTCCAGTTTTTTTCTTCGGTTTGTCCTCTTGGTCAAACTTGCCACTTATTCACCTTAATTCTAAATATATCTCTGTTTGGGATATCTTCTATAGTAATTCCTGCCAATTTTAAGTCCGTTTTGACTTCTTCAATCCTCCTCATAGTACCCACTGGAGCTTTACTTCTGTTTTCGTAGAATTCCATTATCTGTTTTGTAAGCCTATTTAAGTTCATTCATTTAATATGGCCATACAATGTTTACCTTCGTTTTCTAATATCACTATAAATGTCTATATATATATATATAATAATAATAATTATTATTATTATTATTCATCCGGTATCATGGCAGCTGCCGCCGTCTTCCGGAAACCAAACGTCATTGCTCTCTGTCAATCCATTGATCTTCCACCATTCCTCTGATATTCATTGCTGCTTGTACCCCTTCTATCCAAGTTTACTTCGGTCTTCCTCTCTTCCTCGTTTCCATTGGAATCCATTCCATAACAATTTTTGGGAATCTCTGCTCTGGCATTCGTTTGACATGACCACACCACTGCAATCTATTATTTTCCAGCTGATCTTCATAAAAATTATTATTATTATTATTATTATTATATATTAATTGGTGTTTCCCGTATAATGTATCATATTATTATTATTATTATTATTATTATTATTATTATTATTATTATTATCGTATCATTATTGTTATTACCCTATAAAATGTTGTTTGTACATGACATTTACATTGTTACATTTATTGTATCTTTAAGTGTTTATAATTAGTATAGTGTATATCTATATTTGTCGAATATTTATTTGTATTTGTACTGGTTGAGTGGCAGAGAGGGCCTTATGGCCTTAACTCTGCCAGAATAAATAAAGTATTATTATTATTATTATTATTATTATTATTATTATTATTATTATTATTATTATTATTATTATTATTATTATTATTAGTTCGAGAATCCTTGCTAAAGGCCCAAACACAGGGATATGTTCCTAGGGACATGGAATGTAAGATCTAATTTGGATTAGGCCTTATACTATTGTTTATTGAGCTCTAGCTTAACGGTGCCGATGAATTTAAAATAAATGTAAGCAGTACACAAGAAGGTTTACCAATTGGCGTCATGGCTGTGGTGTAGTGCTGAAAGCTCTCTATACTTGGTGGTGACTGTTTTGCTATGAAATGACACATTTTAGTGACTAACCCAGATTTTGTGTGTGGCACTGATAAAGTAGAGCGATTAAACCGTGAATAATTACACGTTGTGGAACTGCAGCCTTACAATTATCGCAATTTCTTGTTAATTGCAGCTTGTTTACAACAGCAAGTAAAGCTGTTAGAATATCCAGATTAATGTACGTCACTATAACATAATCTATCACGAGACTGTTTTAATTAGTTCGGATTATGCTGAAAGGACTTGCATTATTTAGGCCTCAACGTCATGAATATCGACACAAAGTAAACTTTAATTAAGTTATTGCATACAAATCTATATCCATAAAAACAAAATTAATATTCTAGGGCGCTGTTTCAACAAGTGTTAAAATGTAGAATCTATCCATCCATAGAAAATCTGCCCGAGAGATGGTCTTTCACTGCAATCATAGCATTTCCATGCGATGACACTAACGAATCCGTAGGTTCATGGCCGCGTGGACAAAAGCTCTACATACATCCCTATCCAGAGCTAATCCTTTCCAATCATTCCCTGTATAATCTACTTCACTCAAATCATAGTTAATGTTATTCTCCCACCTCATTATTGGTCTACCAACTGGTCGTTTTCCCTCTGGCTTTCCAACAAGAAGCATCCATGCAAGTCTTTCATTCCCCATACGTGCAACATGTCCTGTCCATCTCAGTCTACGAGACTTAACTGTTCTTATTATATCTGGCTTCCTATAAAGACCATGTAGTTCATTGTTATGTAGTCTTGTTTGTTCATCTCTCTTTGGTCCAAAAATTTTCCTAAGAACTTTATTCTCAAATACTTGTAATGTCCTTTCATCCCTTAAAGTAAGAGTCCATGGTTCGCACCCATATAATATAACTGGTAGAATAATAGTTTTATATATTTTCAGCTTAACGTTTTTTGAAAGGAGTTGCAATGCATAATAACACGCATTTCCATAATTGAGCCTATGTTTAATTTATGTGTGCAAATCATTCCTATTTGTGATTATTGTTCCTAGGTATTTGAATTCAGCCACTTCCTCAAAATTTCCCTCATTTGTCATTAGCTGTCCATTTCCATTACAAAAATAAAGAATCCATTTATTTACATTCGAAAACATGTTTGCCTTTATAACTAATACATCCACATATTTACGCTCGGCTAGAACCTCATGCTACCAAAACCCATGTCCCAAAGGTCCTTTTAGCCCTAAGAATGCCAACAGTTCACAACATTAAGTAAGGTTGCAGTACTTACTTAGTAAGACTATAATAATTTCACTCTTTCAATTCACATATCTAACAGCAATAATAAAACAACGTAATTTGCGTATTATACGAGAAATTTAATACGTTTAACGTAATTGTAGGAAGTTTTTAAAACTGCATTTAGCCATCAAAGTACGAGAGGGAGGGGAATTTTTTTATCAGGTTGCGTGATGGATGCAACTAACCATAGAATAGCACGCGACATCCGTTGCTTGGAAACGTGTCAAGACCACTTCCCCAAGTGTGATGCTGTTGATTAGATACCGATACTATCCATAAAGATAATTAAATAGATATATTTTACATTTCATAGAGTAATGATATGCAGGATAAATAATAATAATAATAATAATAATAATAATAATAATAGCTTTATTTTACCTGGCAGAGTTAAGGCCTTAAGGCCTTGTCTACCACTCAACCAGGTTTAAAAAAAAATACAAAAGAAAAGTCTTAAATCTAAATTACAATATATATATATATATATATATAAACGATTACAAGTTATGAATACAATACAATTAATATTTATAATGTATTTTGATTTACTCTAAATTTAACGAATTAAATATATAATATGTACAAGATATATAAAAAAAACGAGGAAAAGATTAATGACATAGTATAAAATTAAATAAATAGAGAAAAATTAATTATTAGACAACAGGTAACTGTATAAGCGTGACTTAAAGGTGCCAAGTGTGCGGCAACCCCTGATATCTTGAGGAAGGAGATTCCAGGAGCGGGCGGAGGCTACTGTGAAGGAAGTAGAATAGGAGGAAGTGCTATGAAGAGGAATTGTTAGCAGACTGCTATCTTGTGACCTAGTGTCAATATTGTGGTAGGAGGATAACTTCTCAAATCTGGACGCCAGGTAAGTAGGAATGTAGAATTCAGAAGCTTGAGGATGCCTAAAAGAAATGCAAGGCCGACATGACACAATATTGCCACAGGTAAAAATTGGTAAATTTTAATAAATGGATTAATACTTACTTACTTACTTACTTATTCACTGGCACTATCGAACCCGTAGGCTCATGGCCGCGCGGACATAAGCTCTCCATACATCCCTATCCTGAGCTAATGCTTTCCAATCATTCCCTGTATAATATACTTCCCAAATCATAGTTAATGTTGTTCTCCCACCTCATTCTTGGTCTACCAACTGGGCGTTTTCCCTCTGGCTTTCCTACAAGAAGCTTCCATCCAAGTCTTTCATTCCCCATACGTGCAACATGTCCTGCCCATCGCAGTCTACGAGACTTAACTGTTCTTATTATATCTGGCTTTCTATAAAGACCATGTAGTTCATTGTTATGTAGTCTTCTCCATTCACCTGTCTGTTCATCTCTCTTTGGTCCAAAAATTTTCCTAAGTACTTTATTCTCAAATACTTGTAATCTCCTTTCCTCCCGTAAAGTAAGAGTCCATGTTTCACATCCATATAATATAACTGGTAAAATAATAGTTTTATATACCCTCCATGGTATCTTCACCTTGTCGTGGTGGAGTGGCTTGCGTGCTTAAATGATCCTGAGAGCTATGCCGCCGGTAGCATTGCTGCCGATAGGGTTACCCATGCCGGACTGGTCGAAGGTGATAAGCCAGAAGAAAAAAGTGCCTTGGTCGAAAGAGTGACGATGTTTCACAGTAAAAATACAACCGTCAAGAAATGCGGACATGGGTTCAACTGGGGTAAAATTTTCCGGAGGTCAAATAGTCCCCATTCGGTTCTCCGGGCGGAGACTACTTCAGGGAACCCATGCCAAAGGCTCAAACACAGGGACATATTCATAGAAACATGGAATGTTAGGAATTTGAAACAAAAATATTTTGATTAATATCTTAAGAGTGAAAATGTGCCACATGAAATTTACATAGGGCTATTGTGAAGAGTTGGTGTATTTTCATCGAAACAACTCCATTTTTTTTTAGAAATGTGACGCCTTTGGTTCCAACGCCATTAGCACAACATATCAGCATTTAAATTGCAAATGTTCTAAACACGAGCGTCTACCTAAAGCATTTCACACAATTCACTTTACAAGTTCCTGTACTACGCCTAGCTTACATTTAAATATATAAATTCTTTATAGTTTATATCAAACAGCATTTAAAAACTAACCCAAGTTTAGTGACTAATTGTAACCTGGATAAACTTATTTATCCAAAATGTTGCTGATTATCTCTATGACACGAGATTCACGACTTTTACCTTTGCATGGAAATTAATGTTTGTAGACTATTCATTATATAATGGAAATGGACAGCTAATGACAAATGAGGGAAATTCTGAGGAAGTGGCTGAATTCAAATACCTAGGAACAACAATCACAAATAAGAATAAGATGCACAAAGAAATTAAACATAGGCTCAATTCTGGAAATGCGTGCTATTATGCATTGCAGAGACTCTTGATGTCCCAACTCCTTTCAAAAAACGTTAAACTGAAAATATATAAAACTATTATTCTACCAGTTATATTATATGGGTGCGAAACATGGACTCTTACTTTAAGGGAGGAAAGGATATTACGAGTATTTGAGAATAAAGTACTTAGGAAAATGTTTGGACCAAAGAGACATGAACAGGCAGGTGAATGGAGAAGACTACATAACAATGAACTACATGGTCTTTATAGGAAGCCAGATATAATAAGAACAGTTAAGTCTCGTAGACTGCGATGGGCAGGACATTTTGCACGTATGGGAACTGCAAGACTTGCATGGAAGCTTCTTGTAGGAAAGCCAGAGGGAAAACGCCCAGTTGGTAGACCAAGAATGAGGTGGGAGAATAACATTAACTATGATTTGAGGGAAGTAGATTATACAGGGAATGATTGGAAAGCATTAGCTCTGGATAGGGATGTATGGAGAACTTATGTCCGTGCGGCCATGAACCTACGGGTTCGATAGTGCCATTGAGTAAGTAAGTAAGACTATTTAACTCACGCCCCAAATGGGAGTCAATGACCAATAATTCTTCAATGATTTTTTATTTACAACCAATCACAGTTGTGTTTCGCCTAGAATTAACCAACTGAAATTTATCCAAATAAAGAAATTGCCTCCTCTTTAGCATTCTGAATAGGTCATAGCATTATTTTGCAGTGATTGACGCTCTAAGGAATGCGGCTACCAGATTGTATATATATATATAGAGTGCATAAATGCCAACATATAGCGCATGCGGGAGTTAATATAAAAAATGTAGCAATTGATTATACCACCAAAAAAATATACCACTGTTTGCACTTTCTTAAATGTATTTTTTCCCAGGTAATAACATTCCAGAAAAATAGGTCATAGCATTATTTTCCAGTGACTGACTCTCTAAGAAATACGGCTACCGATTGTATATATAGTGCATGAATGTCAACACATAGCGCATGCGGGAGTTAATGTAAAAACATTTGTAGCAATTTATTATACCACCAAAAAAAGTCAAACCACTGTTTGCACTTTCTTAAATGTATTTTTTCCACGTAATAACATTCCAGAAAAACAGAATTGTCATATATACATCATGGACATTAGAAATGAATTAATATACAGTTTGATGTGTTTCATTTTTTCTCCACTAGAGAGCATTCTTACAATATTGAGTTCCTTTGACAGTAAAAAATATGATCAGGTTGCAGTGATGAACAAAATAATCAAATGAAGCGTACCAATCTTTTCTAATTTGTTTTCAAACATCACCGTTTACATTAAATATATAAATATTTTAAAATAACTATAGTTAAATAATGATTTGTGAGTAAAGAGCTTAATTTTATTCGTTAAATAGTCCTAACAAATGCCACTCTTGATTTCCAAATTCTCTAGATAAATTCACTCCTCACTTCGTCGATTTATCGATAATTTGGAAATCATTCGTGGCATTACTTATGATGAACCGCCTGTAGGCCATAGTTAGCACAACTAGAGAGAAACAGTTTAACCTGAGCGGGAATCCATGATCTGTAGTTTTACTCCCAGACGTTCTAACATTGAGCTAATTTGACACAAAACTGGCTGAGATCAAAATAAGAAAGTGTACGCAGCTAAGAGTTTACTCAACGATGGCTACCACCAGTCGCGATATATGGAAGTGAGCCCTGGGTCCTGAAGGAAAAAGAAAAAAGTAAAATTCACGCAGCGGAAATGAGCATCTTATGGGCTGTGAAAGGTTGGACAAGAGAAGAGCATATCTGAAATGAGAATATTAGAGAGGAACTAAAAGTACAACCACTTGTTCAACAAATAGAAGAACACAGCAACAATTGGATAGAACATTTACAAAGAATGACAGAGGATAGGATACCAAAGATGGCACTGATGTATAATGGTGGAGGACGAAGATCGGTAGGAAGACCAAGAAAGCGCTGGACTAAACAGATGTGAGATCGGAACAGGCAAAGACCTAATCCGCGAAGGATGATGATGATGAGATTACAGCGAAACCTCCAACATCATGTCTTCTCGCAGTAGAAGCACCTTCATTAATACTTGTGAAAGGAATTTCACAAATTATAGGAAACTTGCAGGTTAAGAGGAGTTAAAAGAGTTAAAAGAGAAAACATTTTCCTTGCTCCGAGATATGTGCCTAAGTAGCTTATTGATAGAGCTCCCGTGTAAATTGTATTATTTTGTTTCAAATTCATGATCAGTTGAGCAAATCTTAATGTGTTATGTATCCTAAGAAAGAAGCCAGTCCTCAAATTTCCATTATTAAAAAAATCTGATAATTTCTTAGAGAATTGAAAAACCGTGAATCTCGTGATCTGGAGGCGGACTATAAACATTTTTAAGGGACCATTACATGCGAACGATAACACTGGTCAACATGATTTTTGTCTCATGAGTACCAATAGTTGTACTTAATGCAGTTTTTTATCATGTTTTCAAATATGTATTCGGGATTTCTTCATCACCCACAGTTTTTTTATTTCAATTTCAATTACTTACTCACTGGCACTATCGAACCCCTAGGTTCATGGCCGCGCGAACATAAGTTCTCCATACATCCCTATCCTGAGCTAATGCTTTCCAATAATTTCCTGTATAATCTACTTCCCTCAAACCATAGTTAATTTCAATTAATGGATTTAAATAATTATTTTTTAATAAACGTTTTTTCGTCCATTTGTCCATTGTAAAATAAAACCAAATGAGCTAACTCAGGATATTTCAGCTATCAAAAAGAGATGTCAAGGCAAATGGAATCGTAATATGCTGGCCGATTATTGTTGGACCATCAAGAGGGATGCTCCACAGGCGAAATATGGAAGGAAATCGTAATTTCTCACTTTCTAGGTGAGTCCGAAAGTTCGAATATTGTGTAGTTACGAATGTAGAAAATTTTAAAGTTGTCTCTTCTTCTTCTTCCTTCCAAGTATTAGGCCAAGGCCTGTTACGATCCTATAGAAAATTTTCCCTCCAGCTTCTTCCGGAAAATTCTCGTATAAGACTTGAAAGCATAATAATAGTCCCTTCGATTGGTTGCTGGCCAAAGGAAGGCAAGACTAGTGATGGGGCTGCCATCTTATAGCCTCTGGTCAGGCTTTTCTGGAGAAGAAAAGAAAATAAAGGAAAGAAGAAATGGAAGAAAGGAAAGACTCCCTAGCCGTCGGATGCCCTAATAGCGTCGGAGTCGAAAAAAACAAGAGTTAACCAAGAGAGGTTATATAGTAAAGTTAAAAGAGTGCAAAACACAAGTAAGTGGAAGAAATGTTTTGCACAGCTTGGGCACCTTATGGTCGCCATCCACATATCCCCTAGATGAGGACCCCTGAGGAATTTAAAGTTGTTGAAATTATAAATGCCTGTGTCTCGGAAACCTTGCTTGGCTGAGAAAAACCGATATCACATTTGAATTTAGGACACCAAATACTATCAGAATCACGTATTTTTCTTTCTGAGACAAAAAAATAAGTTTCTTTTTTGTTGATCAGCGTTATTAGCTAGAATTCGTCTTTCTATAATTTCTACTTCAGTCTTGTATCTTTCAGTGTGGTGTAAAATGTGTATATTTCATAATTAATTTACCTACCAGAGAGAATCTGTGTTTAACATAAGACTCATGCTTACTCTGGTGCTTCAAATAGTTACGACAAAAACATGAAATTAAATTTTATATGAAAAACAGTAAAACTAGGACCAACACATGGATATGAAGATTGGCTAATGAGTATATTAAATATGTGAATGAAAGAAATTGAAATTATTTAAGAAAAAACAGATCATTTGGATGGAAGTACTTGAGGAAGGCTCTCTAAAAAGAGAGCCGATAAGCCATTGATACATTTTTTTATCAAAATAACAAGATCTGTTATTTTATAAAATTTGGGTCGCACTGGCAGTTTTCTCTGTAAAACTAGGACCAACACATGGATATGAAGCTTGGCTAATGAGTATATTAAATATGTGAATGAAAGAAATTGAAATTATTTAAGAAAAAACAGATCATTTGGATGGAAGTACTTGAGGAAGGCTCTCTAAAAAGAGAGCCGATAAGCCATTGATACATTTTTTTATCAAAATAACAAGATCTGTTATTTTATAAAATTTGGGTCGCACTGGCAGTTTTCTCTGTAAAACTAGGACCAACACATGGATATGAAGCTTGGCTAATGAGTATATTAAATAAGTGAAAGAAAGAAATTGAAATTATTTAAGAAAAAACAGATCATTTGGATGGAAGTACTTGAGGAAGGCTCTCTAAAAAGAGAGCCGTTAAACCATTGATAAATTTTTTTATCAAAATAACAAGATCTGTTATTTTATAAAATTTGGGTCGCACTGGCAGTTTTCTCAATAAAACTAGGACCAACACATGGATATGAAGATTGTCTAATGGGTATATTAAATATGTGAAAGAAAGAAGTTGAAATTATTTAAGAAAAAACAGATCATTTCGATGGACGTTTTTGAGGAAGACTCTCTAAAAAACAGCCGATAAGCCATTGTTAAATTTTTTGATCAAAATAACATCTGTTATTTTATAAAATTTGGGTCGCACTGGCAGTTTTCTCAATAAAACTAGGACCAACACATGGATGTGAAGATTGGCTAATGAGTGTATTAAATACGTGAAAGAAAGAAATTGAAATTATTTAAGAAAAAACAGATCATTTGGATGGAAGTTTTTGAGGAAGGCTCTCTAAAAAGAGAGCCGATAAGCCATTGATACATTTTATGTTCAAAATAGCAAGATCTGCTATTTTATAAATTTTATTGGATTGTCAAGGAATGGTTTTATTTGGTATAGCTGTGAATGAGAAAATTACAGGCAGGTTGAAATAATTCAGGATTTGTGTAATTTTCCTAGAATGACGTAATTCGCAGCAGTGTCTCTGAAGGGTATAATCTCAAAGCCGTTCTAACTTGATGTGTACATTAACACATCTTCATCCAGTTGAAGAGTGTTTCTACCCCTTGAAGATGTTTTCATCAACACGAAACCTCATAAATATACATAGATTTAAATTGTGGAAGCAACTTAACACTTTGCAGTCCAAGCAAATTCAAGACAACGACTTGCATTGCAAACCAAAACTCAACTCTTTTAAACAAATATGTTGTAAAGAAACTTGCTTATAGAGTAAATAAGAATGCAATAGACAAAAATCAAAACTAAGGTAAAATAAAACCTTGGCCTACGATCCGACTACTTGCCTCATATCAATGTTTTCCATTTAGAGCGGTGGACAGTCACCCACCCAATATAGAAGAGACATGTGGCCAGTATGTTAAGTGTCTCAGTCGTATATTTGTTTTTCTGAACTTGCAGTCGCTACTTAATGTAGCTACCGAAATTCCTCATGCTACTGGGTGGGAAGCGGCTTAATACTGGTTTTAATTCTATGAGAAATATTTTACTGCATGAGAACTCGAACCAGCGTAGCTCTGCGTCAAGGCATGGTGCCTTAGACCACTCGAGTCATTAAATATAATAATAATAATAATAATAATAATTAATAATAATAATAATGTTTGATTTATTCTGGCAGAGTTAAGGCCATAAGGCCTTCTCTTCCATTCAATCAGCACAAATACAAATAAATATTTGACAAATATAGATATACACTATACTAGTTATAAAAAATTGAAGATACATTAAATGTAGCAATGTAAATTTCATGTACAAACAACATTTTATACGATAATAACAATAATAATACTTACGATAATAATAATAATATAAATAATAAAATAATATAATAATGATAATAATAATAATGATAATAATAATAATGGTATGAATATGATGAGTTATACGAAAATCACCAATTAATATATATACCTTACACTATTAATAACATATTAATAACAACAACAAAAGCAAGTATCTTCAAGTATCTTTCGACAACGGAAATTTATATTATACGATGGGCAGCAAGAATTTCAAGAAGAGAAAAAATTAGGAACTCAGTTATAAGGGAGAAAATGAAGATTGAAGACACTATTTTAGATTATATTAAAACTCAGCAATTAAGATGGTACGGACATGTCCAGCAATTCGAAGATGATCGGCTACGAAAATGTGTTTTGGAATGGAAACCTAAGGGAAGACGAGGCTGAGGAAAACTTAAAACCTCCTGGAGTCAGGGACTATGTTTATACATGAAGGAGAAACATCTACAACCAGGAGATTGGATGGACCGACAAAATAAGCTATTGGGAATCGGACGATGTCAAAGACATTAATAAGAGAGTTCAATAAAGCGTTGCTTATTGTAGTATATTTATGGTGCGAGGTTGGGAAGTGGTTTTTATAGAATGGAGGAAAAATGTTTAAAAATCGAGTATAGCGCGGTTTTTAAATTCCGAGATTCTGTAAAACACTTCACAAACTTATGCTGTATATTTTTTTTTGCGCGATGGTGTTTTCAAAATAATAAATAATAGTAAAATAATAACATCTTTGTTGGAAATATTTGCACTCATTATAAACAATTGACTAACGTTAACAGTGTGGGCAATGTTTATTAGTTGAAACAACAGGAGGCCCTTGAGAACAATTATTGATAACATGGCCGCAAGTACGTATTTACTATTTTATATTGTTTCAAATAAAGTTCAGTTAATTAAAAATGCAGTGATTTGTTTCGTATAATGTATATTAACACTACCTGTAGGATATTGTCGGTATATAGCATGTTGTTGTCTAATGTGCTTCATGTAACACTGACGTCAGCAGTCTTGCTCTCCAATACTTTGAGGTCTTAGAATCTTCATGTTTAATAGCGATACAGTTGTTCAGATGACCTTCCTCCATTTCTTCATCCGGATGCCGCATTTTGACTACTGTGACGTTCTACTAACTGACATAAGTGACGGATTGTCGGACAAACTGCAGCGTGTCCATAATATGTGTATCAGATTCATATTTAATGTTCGAAAATACGATCACATTTCTCCATTATTCCACGAATTGTCATGGCTACATCTAAAAGAGAGAAGAAAATCGCACTGTCTAATTCTCCTATTTAAGATCCTACATACCTCGATTCCCAATCATTTATCATCCCGTTTCCAGTATCTATCCTCAAACCATAACTTAAACACAAGATCACAACATAGTCTCTTACTTAATATACCGCAACATAGGACATCACATCACTCCATGTCATATACCATCTCCACTTCTCGCAACTGGAATTCCCTACCACAAGAAATAAGGGGCTGCCGGACATTGGCATCTTTTAAAAGAAATCTAAATTTTATATTTGCTCTAAACTCGACTTCATTATTAATCCAGTGTAAGATATATGTATTAATTGGTGTTTCCCGTATAATGTATCATATTTATATTATTATTATTATTAGTATCGTATCATTATTGTTATTACCCTATAAAATGTTGTTTGTACGTGACATTTACATTGTTACATTTATTGTATCTTTAACTGTTTACAATTAGTATAGTGTATATCTATATTTGTCGAATATTTATTTGTATTTGTACTGGTTGAGTGGAAGAGAGGGCCTTATGGCCTTAACTCTGCCAGAATAAATAAAGTATTATTATTATTATTATTATTATTATATTTTATTAGACATTCCCATTTTTTGTTACTGGCCACTGTTTCTAGTCTAATGTCATTCATAATTTTGGATTTTAACTTTATGTGGCGTTTCACTGAGGAGTAGGGTGTTGGTTTAGATCCAGACATTTGTTCAATGCGAGATCCTTTTTTCGGCGAGAAGATCGGCTGTTTCATTACCGGCAATCCCACAGTGGGAGGGTAGTCAGTGGAGGACAACTTCTTTACCACAATTTTGCAGGTCAGTAATAATGTCATAGCATTCTTTGCAATTAAAACTTTTTGGCCAGTAGATTGCCTGTAGCTGCTTTGGAGTCACAGAGGAGCACTAATTTGGAAAACATGGTTTGTAGTGTTAACAGGTTTTGGAGAGAGGTTTTTATAGCATGTATTGCACCATCAAATTTTGTTGTTCCTCGTCCAGAGTTACAGTAAGACGAAAAAAAGGAGCATGTTCCTCCGGCTCCGGCACCAGTTTCAGCATCTGTGAGTGAGCCATCAGCGTAGACGTGCAGCCAGTCTTCTGTAGGATATCTGGTGTAGATAGTTTCCAAGGTTGTATATACAATGTACGTAGTATACATAGAGGACAGTGGTTTTACTTCCCGCACATGGGTGTAAATGTGATATTACAGTATAGTTATTTATGTTGACAACCCCGACATGTAGGAAGTTAAACTTTCAATAATGGTCGCCATTGCTGGTGTGTACGACAAAACACACTATCACGCAAACAATTAATTATCCTGTTGGATGCATACAATTTTGAAACGAAAACTAAACGGAACTAACACATATTATTCATCTGAAACAAGAGCAGGTACAACGAAAACAAAACAAATGACTCATAGAACATGAGTGAATATTCTTAGAGACAGCCCGTGAAACCTCAGTTGACCATACAAGAATGGGGATATTACATCATAGCGGCCTTAAAACTACTGAGAATGAGAAGTAAACGTAGAGAGTACATTAATAGAATTTAAAGAAATAAAAAACTGATAATTGTTACAGATTATAAGCCCGGAGTAGAAGCCCAGGAAAACATCCCAAAAGATGACTGGAGTCATATAAATAAGAACAGGCATCAGGACTATAGAAAGAAAGATAGAAGCGAAGAAATCCTCCATAGTGATTCTGCCCTCTGATTTTCCTACAAGAAGCTTCCATGCACGTCTTTCATTCCCCATTCGTGCCACATGTCCTGCATATCGCAGTCTACGAGACTTAACTGTTCTTATTATATCTGCCTTCCTATAAAGACCATGTAGTTCACAGTTTTGTAGTCTTCTCCATTCGCCTGTCTGTTCATCATTGGTCCAAAAATTTTCCTAAGATCTTTATTCTCAAATACTCGTAATCTCCTTTCCTCCCTTAGTCTCCTTTCCTCCCTTAAAGTAAGAGTCTATGTTTCACATCCATATAATATAACTGGTAGAATAATAGTTTTATACATTTTCAGTTTAACTTTTTTTAAAGGAGTTGGGACAAGAGTCCCTGTAATGCATAATAGCATGCATTTCCAGAATTGAGCCTATGTTTAATTTCTTTGTGCATCTCATTCCTGTTTGTGATTATTGTTCCTAGGTATTTGAATTCAGCCACTTCCTCAAAATTTCCCTCATTTGTCATTAGCTGTCCATTTCCTTTATATAATATATTTCTATTTGTGACCATATATTTAGTTTTATTGAAATTTATTTCCAGTCCTAATTTCTTAGTGTTACTCTATAATGTGAGCGTGTTGGCCTTTAGTAACTCTTCTCCTATCGCCCAATAGTAATTACATCATCAGCATAACAAGCTTAATATATATCACTTCTGAAGTTGGGGCGCCTGGAGGGCAGGAATAAGCTGCCCCAATAATATTCTTCTTCTTCCTCTACGCATGAGAGCTGGCAGCTTGTTGCCTATTCATTCACTATAGGTCAGGAGTATGGTGACGTCCTTCCATCGTAGTTGTGGTCTTCCTAAAGGCCTTTTCTGCTGAGGTGTCCAGTCACGTACTTTCTACTGTTCTCCATTCTATCTATGTGATCGTTCCAGTTTAGTCCTCTATCATTTATCCAGAGGTTAATAGGTTCAATTTCACATTCTTCCCTAATAACAGAGCTGCCCCAATAACATGATGGGCCTTAATTTAAGGAGATGAATATAATAATGATAGTGGTGGTCAGATGATTTTCGGGGAAATTTGGGCCTTAAAGTTTCCTGAAATTTGTCTTACAGCTGAGGAAAACCCCAAAAACACCTCATCCAAGAATCTTGCCCCGATCGGGGAACGAACTTTGACCCGCTGCGTGATAAATGTATACATTTCGACGCTATGTGATGCGTCCGCTCGTTCTACTTTGTTGATTTCGGAAATGAACTCGGGAAAACTCGTACACGAATTTCAGATAGTAGCACATTTGGGCCAACTCGTTGGATAGCAAACATTTTATAATCCCTCAAATTTTGTAAAATACCTTTTGAACACTGAAATACAAGGGCACATGTGTTGGTGGTTGGATACACTACTTTAAAGCTTTACATGGAATCATCGCACCCCTGTATGAGGGGTAAGTGGTAATATCGCGAATCTCTAAAACTGAAACTTTCGTGGGGAAGGGAGAAATATATTGACTCTTTGGATGGGAATGATAAGAAGTGCTATTGCATGGTTTCATTTGGGGGGATGGATGGCCCATAATTTAACAAATGATGAAGGCATTAAACTATGCTCGCTATGCGATGACCATGAAAACTGGCAGCATATTATAGCATTCTGTAGAGAGACAGGACAACTTAGATTACAGATGCTGCCGGAGAGATTTCTCAGGTCGGATCGACGGAGAGTGGCGTGTTGGGATCTTTTAGGACGGATCGAGAGTGAATCAAAAATATGCAAATTTTTGGGTACAGTAAGGAAATTGAGATATAACAAAATTGTAGATTAAGGATATATGTATTAACAATAAGAAGAACCTCAATATGGTCTTTGTTTTCGATCATTAATTATGTTATATAATAAGTAGGTCTGATAAGTTGAATAGTCTGATAGTGCATTTTATGTCTGCAGTGACGGGGAGAGGGGGATATGAACGTGCGGTGTGTATATGTGTGGGGGTGTGTGGGTGTATGAGTGTGTTTTTTTTTCTAATTTGTTTTCTAGCATTTTTTTAATATTAATGTACATAATGGGACCTTTTTATTTATTTATACACATGGTTTTTTTTATGGATGAGTGTAGATATGTATTATTGTGTTGTAGTGTAGACATAGATTTTACTTATATGTAGCCTGTTATTACTTTTTGATACAGGTGTATTTGTAGGTATTTGTTTATATTATGATTAGATTTATTTTTTATTCATGGAAAAATAATGCACGTACGGCCAAGCAGGCCCGTGCGCAATGTAAATGCATATGTATATTCTTTCTTCTGATAAAAGGGCAATAAATTCCATTTATCTACCTTATAGGAAGCCAGATATAATAAGAACAGTTAAGTCTCTTAGACTACGATGGGCAGGACATGTTGCACGAATGGGGAATGAAAGATTTACATGGAAGCTTCTCGTAGGAAAGATAGAGGGAAAACGCCCAGTTGGGTGACCAAGAATGAGGTGGGAGAATAACTAACTATGATTTGAGGGAAGTAGATTTTACAGGGAATAATTAGAAAGCACTAGCTCAAGATAGGGATGTATGGAGAGCTTATGTCCGCACGGCCATGAACCTACGGGTTCGATAGTGCCAGTGAGTAAGTAATGAACTCGGGGAAAACTCGTACCCAACTCGTTGGGTAGGAAACATTTTATAATCCTTGAAACTTAGTAAAATACCTTTTGAACACTGAAATAGAAGGGCACATGTGTTGGTGGTTGGGTACACTACTTTAAAGCTTTACATGGAAGAATCGCACCCCCTGTATGAGGGGTAAGTGGTTAGGATCGTGAATCTCTCTGTTTAAATTGTGTAAAATCACAGAGTATAGCCTTCAACAAGTTAGTACATATGCAATATTAAAATCTAAGTTCACAAACATTTATAACTGTGAAATATGCATAAGGACGAAATCAATAGCCTAACAGGGAAACAACTATATACAAATTAATTACGCAAAACAACGCCAGAGCAAGCACCGAGTTATTTTTTTCTATCGAGTTAAATCGTACAACACAGAGGGATTGCTTGCTGCCTGCGGGGGTTTGGGTGCACAAATTACAATTTACCCCCGTAAAGTTAATCAGTTCCATGTATCGCCCCTCTCTCCTTCACTGTCAGTCTGTACAAGTTTTATTGGTCCCCCCTCGTACATAGATGTGTTGCAATACAACTATAGTTTCCACAAACACAGATATAATGAACTCCAAGGATGGCATCCCTTTTACTGCAGTCGCTATGATATTCTGATTATTATTTTTTAAATTGAAAGCCTGATATTGGAACCGAACAAGTTATATCAGGAAGGAGCATTTGACACTTGCATTTTGGACGTCATGACTTCAAATTCCGAGGTTACCAGTTTTTTCACAACAGTCTATATGAAGACCTTGGGTGTCTACGAGGTTAAGACTCTACCGTCTGCCCTATGTCAGAGACTTTCAAACTATAACACCCTTCAAAAACAAACTAAATAATTATTTAATAACAAACTAACTTATACACCTCACTGATAGTATTCTTTTAACAATTAATAAATGTAATTATTTATGAAAATAATATTAAGATTAACAAATATTTTAATTTGATTAAATATTGTATAACCGTAAAATTAGTTTTGTACATCTCATTAATTTTCTTTGTTTTTTATATACATTAGTCAGGGACAGTCTACCAACAATTTATCTTACTAGAATACATTTTATTATTAGTTTTAGTCTTAATTTTAACTAACATTAACTGGTTTCATTATAGATCGTAATATAATAGATATTATCTTTTTGATCAAATTTTTATTTAGTGTTTAATATTAGAGTTCATTGTGATTGTTACATTCTGATGTAATATATGTTTGCTCTGGTGAGTGGAAGAGAAGGCCACATGGCCTTAACTCCACCAGGCTAAATAAATCTAAAGTTCTACTGTTCTTATATCTTCGTTTTTCTTTTTATCGATCATTTGGTATCCTGCTATTGCTCTCAACATCTTCATTTCAGCAGCCTCTATTTGTTTAATATTTGTTTAATTCTACTGAAATATTCTGATTGGCTAGACGTGGATGTTAACTTTCCCGGTATTAAGAATTAATTTAGAGCAATGGCAATCGTTCCAAAATCCTGTTCCATCTGCTTATGGAATAGGAAGACGCAAAATTCCTGTTCCATCTGCTTATGGAATAGGAAGACGCAAAATTCCTGTTCCATCTGCTTATGGAATAGGAAGACGCAAAATTCCTGTTCCATCTGCTTATGGAATAGGAAGACGCAAAATTCCTGTTCCATCTGCTTATGGAATAGGAAGACGCAAAATTCCTGTTCCATCTGCTTATGGAATAGGAAGACGCAAAATTCCTGTTCCATCTGCTTATGGAATAGGAAGACGCAAAATTCCTGTTCCATCTGCTTATGGAATAGGAAGACGCAAAATTCCTGTTCCATCTGCTTATGGAATAGGAAGACGCAAAATTCCTGTTCCATCTGCTTATGGAATAGGAAGACGCAAAATTCCTGTTCCATCTGCTTATGGAATAGGAAGACGCAAAATTCCTGTTCCATCTGCTTATGGAATAGGAAGACGCAAAATTCCTGTTCCATCTGCTTATGGAATAGGAAGACGCAAAATTCCTGTTCCATCTGCTTATGGAATAGGAAGACGCAAAATTCCTGTTCCATCTGCTTATGGAATAGGAAGACGCAAAATTCCTGTTCCATCTGCTTATGGAATAGGAAGACGCAAAATTCCTGTTCCATCTGCTTATGGAATAGGAAGACGCAAAATTCCTGTTCCATCTGCTTATGGAATAGGAAGACGCAAAATTCCTGTTCCATCTGCTTATGGAATAGGAAGACGCAAAATATTTTTCAAAGAGGCTGGAACAAAAAAAGTTCACTTATGCAGAAATTCTCTCGCGATTAACTTCCTCTAGCAACATAAATATCACTTCGGTCATATGGTGAACGGGATACGCTGATGTTTTAAAGAAATTACTCAAAAAACTCCAAAAATAGCTTCAAAATAATAAGAAACATTACAAATCCTGTAGTGTTAACTAATGGACATTGTCCACTCTGTTAAGATTTGTCAGTTGTTTATAATGAACGCAAATATTTCCAACAACCCTGTGGAAGAAGCTTCACAAAACACTTAGCAGAAAGATCAACGCAAGCAATAATGGCAATAAATGATATACGCTCTAAGCCTGGAATCAGTGATGAAACTATTCAATGCAAAGATCCTCCCAATAATAACTTACGGGATGGAAATCACATGGCTACATCTTACAGAAGCTAATCTGAACACACTGGAAAAAGTGAAAGCTACATACATAAAAAGGGCAATAGGAGTATCAAAAAACGACAAGAGGCCGTCTAGTGTACCTACTGGCAAGGGAGACTTTCCTTATCGAGGACTTGAAAACATCATACCTACTCCAACCACAGAACCCTATAAGCATGCGCTACAAAGACTACGCAGAAAAAGAGAGGAAGTATGGCCGGAATTCTTCAGCACCGGAGCGATGATAGACAGGAACTGGACAGAAGCAAATTTCCAGATACGACACGTCTTCACAAGATTAAGCGTGCGTGGATTCCACCACCTAATGTGTAGAGAGAAAACATTCCATGACCCGAAGATGTCATGCATATGCGAAGTGTGTGAACAGAAATGCGAAAGATATCACATCGAAACAAGTACACAAAGAACAAAAACAATTTGTGATTACGCAAGACCAAGTTAGTGTTAGTGATTTTTAGCTGTGTTATCACCTTTGCACATTTGTGCGCAATCCATTTATATGATTAATATTTCCAACAAAGATGCTATTATTTTACCATTATTTATTATTTTGAAAACGTCATCGCACAAAAAAAATAATGTACAACGCAGATTTGTGAAGTGATTTACAGAATTTGCTATCGCTCGTTTTTAAACATTTTCCTCGCTTCTGTAAAAACCACTTGCCAACCTCGCTTCGTAATATAGGATACTATTAATGTCTGGAGCACTAAATCCACACTCGTCAGAGAGCGTAAATAAATTTCACAAGATACAATTTCCAAAGTGGAACACGCTATGACGTGAATCAGATTTGCCAGGAAGTTTGCGATGCATCAAGCTTCCACTGTTGTTCTGCTATTGTCCGGCGAACAATACCGTCACAACACCTCACATGTCTTACCATTTCTACTGTACAATTTTATCTTAAAACTTCGGAATTTAACGTTAACTCACATCATATTTAAGTTGCATTATTATTTTACGTAAATCACCTACTTTCATTAATATTTTATTATTTAACTTTGGTTTAAATCGGGGCAGCTTAACTCCACCTTCCATGCGTCCTAGCCTCAAAAGTGGTTACAATATCTCCAATACCAGGAGAGAATACCAGAAATGTAATTTATACAAGGTAAGCATTGATTTTGTAGCTCTAGAAATGGATTATGGGAAAACTGCACTTAAACTAGCGTGAACTATTTTCTACGTCCTATAGAACAACAGTGCGCATGCTCCAGAGTTTATAGAGCCAGCGATAATCCACATATCGATTATCATCTGTCGCTATCAAATTTAAATGACCAAATTTGTTATAAATATATTTGTTATAAATCCCCTAATCTATGTTTAAAAATATATTAATAATATTAAGATTACCAAACGTTTATTAAAAAAGGGTGTACACTTACTTATCACTCCCTAAAGCTGATCCAACCAGCGATAACCCAAAACAGCGATCGAAAAATCATAGATTAAGTAATATACTCTGTGGACAAAATAGCAGTTAGAATCACAATATTGTCTAACAGTGTCATAATATTGTGATTTGCATATTTAAATAAATACTTCAAAAGTGTCTAATAATGTTATAAAAATTGTTTGAAAAAGTTTCAAATATTAAATAATGTTAGTAAATACAGAAGAAGAGCTATAGTTTACAACAATATAACTGAAAAATCAAGCGCTAGTAGAAGTGCAGTTGAGCCATGGATTATTAACGCAGAAGTACCAGAAAGTCAACATTAGAACATGTCACAAGGAAATTAGAAACATAATGGAAGCAGATAAAATGAATAATTGAAAAATTGAGAAGGAATTGAAATGGTTTGGACACATTTTAAGAATGGAAGATGAACGATGATCGAAACAACTATATCAATGGTAACCGAGCAGAAAGAAAAAAAAAGAGGGAGTCTAAAGTTAATATGGAAGGAAAACATGAAGACAGTAATGCAAGCAAGAGGGCTAAACTTTGAAGATGCCCAAGATCGTAGGCTTTGGAGGTTTGGCACGGGAAGACGGCAGCAGCTGTAAAAAACCGTAATATATACAAACATATATTACATCAGTATATAAACAATCTTAATTAACTCTAATATTAAACACTAAATAAAAATTTGATCAAAAATAATATCTAATATATTACGATCTATAATGCACCAGTTAATGTTAGTTAAAAATTAAGACTGAAACTAATAATAAAATGTATCAGCAAGACATATTAAATTGTCCCTGTCTAGTGTATATAAAAAAACAAGGAAAATAATGAGATATAGAAAACTAATTTTACGATTAGACAATATTTAAAATCAAACACAATAAAATATTTGTTATTCTTAATATTATTTTCATAATTAATTAAATATATTAATATTGCTAAAGAATACTATCAGTGAGGTGTATAAGTTAGTTTGTTATTAAATAAGTCTTTAGTTTATTTTTGAAGGATGTTATAGTTTACAGTCTCTGACATAGGGCGGAAGGGATATTCCATGTTTTGGTAAGTGAGACCGTAAAAGATAATTAATAATATACAGTGTGATGGAGGCGGATATAAAGGACAATGTGCTGATGGGATCGAGTGTCAAGATTATGTGTGTCGGATAGTCTGATGAAGCGGCGTGATAAATAATTAGGCGATGATGTGTGAAGTATTTTATAGAGAAGGGATAGGAATGGACAGTTCTACGATCTCTTAGACACAAGCCACGATAATTGTTCCAGGGACGGTGTAGCATGGTCAAATTTGCGAATACCACCAAATAAAACGTGCGCAAGATTATGAACACGTTGAAGTCTTTGAGTGGAAATAATATTTAAGTCTGTAAAAAGAGTGTCACAATAATCAAAATGGGCCTTGCAAGTGTTTCTCTACTAACATTTTTCCTATGGGCGAATGGCAAACAATTTCGTACACGATTTAATGAATGTTATATTGAGAAGACTGGTTTTGCATGTATGGTTTATTTGTGTATTCCAATTTAAGTTTTTGTCATAAATACTCCTAGAATTTTTACTGTCTCACTATAAGGGATTTGAAACTCCATTTAGTGACACGTTGTTCATACAGCGTATATGTTAGTTAATTTAGCCTATTTAAGTTTTAAAATTGACTATTAACTCATGCCCCAAATGGGAGTCAATGACCAATCACGTTTCAAATGATTTCTGTATTACAACCAATCAGAGACGTGTTTCAACGAAATAATTATCAACGTTAGGATGATCATATATTAAGCAAAGCTCCTCCTTTTTTAATATTCTGAACAGGTCTGACCGTTATTTTGCAGTGACTGAGCCTATAACTAATACGGCTACCAGATTGTATATAATAGTGCTTACATGTCAACATTTGTAGCAATTGATTATACCACCAAAAAAAGAAACCACTGGTTTGCACTTTCTTAAATGTATACGACATCAAAATGAATTAATATACAGATTGATGTGTTTTCATTTTTTCCTCCACTAGAGAGCATTCTTACAAATATTTGCGTTCCTTTGGCAATAAATAGTATGATCTGGTTTGCAGTGATAAACAAAAGAAGCAGTAGAAGCGTAGGCTACCTATCGTTTTTCTCATTAGTTTTCAAACATCACCGTTTACTTTAAATATAAAATATTTTTTAAATAACTGTAGTTAAATATGAGTTTGTGAGTAAAACAGCTTTAATTTTATTCGTTTAAATAGCCTAACAAATGCCACTCTTGATTTCCAATTCTTAGATAATTCACTCCTCACTTCGTGAGTCGGGAATTTATCGATAATTTGGAAATCACTCGTGGCATTACTTATGATAATTCCAATCCGGCCTTTGCTTTGAGATGAATCAGTAATAATAAATGTGCCTTGACCGCGTTAAGAGCGCCGTGCAGGGCTGCTGTCTCAGAGCATCTATCCATGCTCCCTTTAGAGAGGGTTGCTGCTTGAGCCATTGTGATGATCGCCTGGTATCACGTCGCCTCGTAGATCGTTGCAGACTTCTTGGTGGAAGTCAACCTTCTGGCAGAGGTCTCCCACGTGGCGGACTATCCTTAGTATCCTCTCACCTCTAAACCAATCGGCAAGTTAGCAAAGCTAAACTTCCCCGATTTGGTCGTCTGGTTCATTGACTACTCGGCGCCTCCAATATGTCGAGGTGATAGTCCACGGGGAGACTTGGCAGTTCCATCTCTTATCTATGGATGTGAAACCTGGACATTAACAAAGGCAGATAGTAAACAAATAGAGGCTGCTGAAATGAAGATGTTGAGAGCAATAGCAGGATACCAAGGGATCGATAAAAAGAAAAACGAAGATATAAGAACAGAATAGACGACCGCTGTGGTCTCGAGGTAGCGTGCTGCCTTGTCACGCAGCGGGCCTGGGTTAGATCCCCGGTCGGGACAGTTTTTCTGGGTCAGGTTTTTATCGGGGTTTTTCCTCACCTGTAAGACAAATGTCAGGAAAACTTTAAGGCCCAAACGATCCCCGAAATCATATGGCCATCATCATCCTTATCATTATCATCATCATCATTCATCGGTGTGGAAAGCAACGGGAAGCTACCACACCTACAATTCCCTAGTTAAGCTGCAAGCATTGCAAGAAAATGCTATGATTGCAGTGAAGGACCTGCCTGCGGGCAAAATTACTATGGATGGATGGAAGAACAGAACTTAATATATTTAATCTCTGTGAAAGAATAAAATATTATCAAAATGCTTATCTTCAGCACGTATTACGAATGAATGAACAGCGCGTACCAAGAAGAATGTATAATTATAAACCAAAAGGGAGAAGAATGTTGGGAAGACCATTGACGAGATGGACCTATAATGAGGTCGGAACAGGCCATCGGGCTTAATCCTTTTGTTGATGAAGATGCTATTGATAGTAGGCCGCGTAATAGTATTAGTTATGTTACGGAAATGTGTGGCAATTAATATTATATTGTAGCACGTTTATATTAATTTGGAAAGCTCATGATTACTTTAGCATAGCAACATGTGTGGAACTGGAATGTAAGAGTCTTGTTCATACACTCAAATAATGTTGTCTGTATCATTTGTGTTTTTGTAAACAAATATTGCGCTACCTACTCAAGTGAACGAGTAGACAGGGGTCTTTCATAGCATTCACGTACTTTTCCATTTGTTTACAAAATGAAGAACATAATGCAGATAAGTTCAGACTTAAAGAGAACTATTGCCAACCTTGCTTTAAAAGGTAAATCACTGAGAAAAATAAGAAATATAGTGGGAAAAACACATGCAACTGTACCGTACATAGTTAACAAGTTTTCAAGTATGAAGGTGCCACAAACATTATCATAAGTAATGCCACGAATGATTTCCAAATTATCGATAAATTCACGACTCACGAAGTGAGGAGTCAATTTATCTAGAGAATTTGGAAATCAAGAGTGGCATTTGTTAGGACTATTTAACCAATAAAATTAAGCTGTTTACTCACAAATCATTATTTAAATATAATTATTTTAAAATAGTTATATTTTTAATGTAAACGGCGATGTTTGAAAACAAATGAGAAACGATTCGTACGCTTCATCTGCCTCTTTTGTTCATCACAGCAACCAGATCATATTATTTATTGCCGAAGAACGCATATTGTAAGAATGCTCTCTAGTGGACAAAAAATGAAAC
Organism: Diploptera punctata; assembly: GCA_030220185.1. Taxonomy (NCBI): domain Eukaryota; kingdom Metazoa; phylum Arthropoda; class Insecta; order Blattodea; family Blaberidae; genus Diploptera; species Diploptera punctata. The sequence continues at coordinate 113,971 of JASPKZ010000796.1, forward strand.
AAAACATCAAACTGTATAATGAATTCACTTCTTACGTCCATATGAGGTAAATATAACAATTATATTTTTCTGGAATGTTATTACCTGAACAAAATACATTTAAGAAGGCCAAACAGTGGTTTCTTTTTTGGTTGTATAATAAATTGCTACAAATGTTTTTATATTAAACTCCGCTGCGCTACGTGTTAACATACATGCACTATATATATAATCTGATAGCCGTATTTCTTGGGGAGTCAGTCACTGCAAAATGATGCTATGACCTATTCAGAATGTTAAAAAGGAGGTGCTTTCTTTATTATGATAAACTTAAGTTGGTAAATTCTAGGCGAAACACGACTGTGATTGGTTGTAAATAAAAAATCATTGAAATGTGATTGGTTATTGACTCCCATTTGGGACATGTGTTAAATAGTCATAATTAATCATTGTAAAGATGTCTTTAATTGAATAGTATGGACAGAATGAAATGTTACATCCAAGACAAACAATAGGGCTAGTGGTCTCCTTCATTCTCTTCAAGAACCAACTTTAATATTGTTTTCCCTCGAGGAAGGTCTTCACAATTAAAATGATTATGATAATTGGTCATTATGATTTTTATTAATTATGATCATTATTATTCTGATTAACATTATGTTTTTATGATTAGTTATTATTGTGATTATTATGATTATTATTATTGTGATTATTATGATTATTATTATTATTAATATTAGTGTAACTATTGTTAGTGTTTTTATTTATTATTATTACTTTATTATTACCAGTTTATTATTACCATTGTGTTGTTCGAACTATTATATTATTATTATTATTAGTATTATTATTTATTATTATTACCATTATAACTATTTTATTTATTATTATCATTACCATATGAGGGTAATTTGTATATTATTATTATCATTATTAATATTTGGTTATGTTGTTAGTGTTTTTATTATGATTATTATATGTTACCATTGTTAGTGTTTTTATTTATATAGTATAGTATATTATTGTACCATTGTTAGTGTTTACTATTATT